>CAKXYN010000522.1:0-86778 GCA_935064755.1 Tragelaphus eurycerus
ACAAAGAGCTGCTTATGAGGAAAGCAATATTCTCCAGATCCTTATGGTCTCATTTTGAGCTAATTTTTCTGCCTTTCCCCCACAAGTGCTTAGCCAACTGGTTCGTTGCATTGTACAAGGCTAGTCTTAGACTACGTGATTATTTCTAGGAACAATGTTATGTGACTCCTACCTACAGTACCTTAGATAAAAAAAAATAATAAGTAAGACTATGAAGTGAGGTCTCACCATCCACTGCCTTTGATACAAGCTTCAATCTTAACTGTGAAACAGCATTTCTAGGATGGGAAGGCTTCAAAATATACCTTACCATTTTTATTTTGATTTTTTCATTTTTCTGAGACAATGTACTATATTATATAGGTGTATTATATACACTGTATTATATAAGGTGGCGATAACAGTAATAATTACAATGAGAACAAGAAAAATACTTAGACATCTTTTGAGAATGCAAAAAGAATGGGAGATACTATATTCTGAAATACTATAATATTTTTGCACACTTCTGAAAACGTATACATAAAAAAAAGTTCACTATCTCCTGTAACTTTTCAATGCAAACACTTTTATATCTTTTCATTTTTATTAGTGTGATTCCTATCAGATACTATTGGCTAAGGGCTTTCATAGATATTTTGCTCAGAGTGGCTTTAATGTTAACAAATGGGTAAAACCAAAGAGTAAAAATCCATGAGTAGATAATCCAGACGAACAGCTATTCCTTTTTTCGTAACAGAAATAGGGACTGTTTAAGAGAGAACATTTTATGGTAAATACAATAAAATATCCTGAAAAGAAATAAGGAAAATTAATTTTCTTGGATATTCACATGTTAAATATGCTATAAAAATATTTCTAACTTAACATTTTCAATGCACAATAGATTCTGAATTATTTCTTTGGGATTAACAAGAACTACACTTGCAAGCATCTAACTCTTTATATTTGCTGAAAATAGGAGTATGAGTCATATCTCAAATTTTCAAATATAATGTGAGAGTTTAAAAAAATTACTTCTGATTAAGAAAGCAAATCTCAGAGAATATACTCACCAACCACTGAGCTACAAAAGTCAGGGGCACATGGAACCTCTTTTGAATTATTCTAAATTTAAAAGGAGAAGAAATTGTCTGCAAAATTGTATCCTCATTGACCTAGCTTTACAGCAAGCTATCAGTATTTTGAAAGTGAAAATTTTGGTGTAAAAAATGGTAGCATCATTTATGTTATATATCTTTTACGAGAGAGAAGTTTCTAGAGCAGGGATTTGTAAAAGTCATGATTCAGTCACATTCAAGAACTGAAATAAAACTCATTTGGACCATTGAGGCCCGTGTGTGTGTGCTAAGTTGCTTCAGTCAAGACCAACTCTTTGCAGCCCTATGGACTGTAACCTGCCTGGCTCCTCTGTCCATTGGATTCTCTAGGCAAGAATACTGGAGTGGGTTGTCATGCCCTCCTCCACAGGATCTTCCCAACCCAGGGATTGAACTTGTGTCTCTAGAATTCAGCTCAAATATCACGTGTGAGAAAAGGTTTTCAAAATGTCTTCAAATGATGAATAGGAAGCCCCCCCACTCCCTCGCCACCTTTTTTTAACAGATAGAGTGTGAAGTAAAGCCAAGCTGCACTTTAAAGTAACTTAAAGAGATCCATGGTCAACACATATTTCCCTTTGTAAAATGGTGCATAATAAATGTTTTACTCATATTTAATTTTACCCTAGACAAAAATCTATTTGCCAAAATGTTTCACATATTATGAAACATCCTATTATTTGTGATAATGAACAAATTATTAAAAAATGGCAATGGAAAAATCAGAGGCTCAGTAGAGCAAATATAATTTTATACTATAAAATGTCAAAGTGTGTGTGTGTGTGTTTCATATGAAAGCCAAGTGATTGAGTCTAGAATATAGATAGATAAAACATTTTCAGATTATTTGGGAAGGAAGATGGATAAGTGCTGAGAGACACAAGGATTGTTGTTGTTTTTTGGTTGCTAAGTTGTTTCCGACTCTTTGCAACTCCATGGACTATAGCCCACCAGACTCCTCTGTCCATTGGATTTCCCAGGCAAGAGTACTGGAGTGGGTTGCCATTTCCTTCCTCAAGGGATCTTCCTGACCCAGGGCTCCAACCTATGTTTTCTGCATTGTTAGGCAGATTCTTTACCACTGAGCCACCAGGGAAGCCTGATAAGCCGGCTTTTTAAAATCAATGTTCTGTTAGAGAATATTTAAATCTCCAGCTATACCATTTATTTAGCTATCTCTGCAAAATTTCCCATCTTAATGACTCTTATTAACTTATGTTTTAAGAAATAATTATTTTTACAAAGTATGCAAACCTAAGTATTTACATCATTCAGAATTTAATACCCTTTTTGCAACATATCTATTTTATAAATATGACAAGTCAGAATAGCACTGGGTACCCCCTTTTCTCTCTACACTTATGCCTATGCCCTTCCTTCTTTGCAACAGAACTTCTGAAGCTATCCGTTCAGCTGATTCCTATTAACCTAGTATGGTGATCACATTACCCTTGAGTGTGATTGATGTACCATAGAAATGTGGCCTTATCAGGCAGCAAGTTTTGGGGCAAGCATGTGGCTATCTTTGGGGAAGTTACCCTCATCAATTAAGAAAAGAAGAAGGCTCATTTTTTTTCTACTGGATATTGATATCACTGTATATATCACTTAGAATTTTGCAGCAATCTTTCAAATAGGAGAGGATTTCCAAAAGACTACTTGAATAACACTGATTATATAAGACTGGGGGAAAAAAAAAAAAAAAACAACCCACACTTTGGATTCTTGGTGCTAATGGTCTAATGGTGAGTAACTGAATGAAGCAATCCTATAGGTACTTTCTTCCTTAGATCTTTTTAAGCATAAAATTAAGTTTTCTGATTGTTTAAGCAATTTAACTTTTGAGGAATGTAAGGCTTCTTTAGCAATAGGCAGCAATTTGAGCAACTTAAAAATTGACCACTATCAAAAGTATTACTTCTAATTAGTTTTCTTCTTTGTATGTTAGAGATAAATGCTCTCAAGCATATTGCTTACAAGGGGTGTGGCTTTTAAGTGGTTATGGATGTAAAATTCCAGTTGTCCTTTTTATAAGATTTTTCTGAGTGCACATTGAGACATACATAACACATCCATATAACTAAAGTAATCCAGTTTTTCTGAGTCTAGTGTTTCTTAGGAAAAAAATGTAGATTTAGAATGATGTGTTTCTGTATGTTAAAGAGAGACTCATTATACAGTATAGCATATATTATTGAACCAAGAAGTAATGAAAAATGCCCTTCTTCATGTAAGATGCCCTGAAAATATAGTACTTTCTAAAAGGCAGCATGTGGCATATATTAGTCTTTCATTTCTCTAGTGGTTGTTTAGGTGATATATTCTAAAATGATGATTGTATACATATTACACATTCTGTTTTGTAGAACATGAAGGCTCCTAGGAAATGCTAGCTTACTGAGCTCTGAGAAATTTAAAAATTGCCCATCTAACTAAAGATGCCCAGATGGAGGAGAAAGTTGCTGCTCAAGAGAACAGAATAAAAATATTTTCTATTATGAAAAATAGTTAATGGATATGCACTTCTTTTGGGCTTCTTTGGTGGCCCAGATTGTAAAGAATCCACCTGCAAGGTGGGAGACCTTGGGTTGGGTTGAGGTCGATCCCTGGGTCGGGAAGATTCCCTGGAGGCAGGCATGGCAACCCACTCCAGTATTCTAGCCTAGAGAATCCCCATGGACAGAGGAGCCTGGCACGATACACTCCATGGGGTCGCAAAGAGGCGGACACGACTGAGTGACTAAGCACAGCACAATCACTTCTTTAACTGTAAATTCCACTCAAATGATTACTTTATCAATTCTTTTTTAATTGAATTATAACTAACTTACAATATTATATTGATTTCAAATGTACAACATAATGATTTGCTATTTTTATACATACAAAATTATCTCCACCATAAGTCTAGTTGCCATCTGTCGTCATATTGAGTCAACTCAGCTTTGCTTTAATATGTTTAGCCAGTTACTTTTCTGGACACTGAATGACCTTAATGACTATATATGGTGACAATGAAATGATGGCATACTTCAGACAACTCAACGTATGTTTGCAATCAAAATACTTAATTTAAAAATAAAAAATAGTGAGTGATGTTGAGCATCTTTTCATGTGTTTGTTAGCCATCTGTATGTCTTCTTTGGAGAAATGTCTATTTAGTTCTTTGGCCCATTTTTTGATTGGGTAATTTATTTTTCTGGAATTGAGCTGTAGGAGTTGCTTGTATGTTTTTGAGATTAGTTGTTGGTCAGTTGCTTCATTTGCTATTATTTTCTCCCATTTTGAAGGCTGTCTTTTCACCTTGCTTATAGTTTCGTTTGTTGTGCAAAAGCTTTTAAATTTAATTAGGTCCAGTCAGAATGGCTGTGATCCAAAAGTCTACAAGCAATAAATGCTGGAGAGGGTGTGGAGAAAAGGGAAGCTTCTTACACTGTTGGTGGGAATGCAAACTAGTGCAGCCACTATGGAGAACAGTGTGGAGGTTTCTTAAAAAACTGGAAATAGAACTGCCTTATGATCCAGCAATCCCACTGCTGGACATACACACTGAGGAAACCAGATTGAAAGAGACACATGTACCCCAATGTTCATAGCAGCACTGTTTATAATAGCCAGGACATGGAAGCAACCTAGATGTCCATCAGCAGATGAATGGATAAGAAAGCTGTGGTACATATACCCAATGGAGTATTACTCAGCCATTAAAAAGAATACATTTGAATCAGTTCTAATGAGGTGGATGAAACTGGAGCCTATTATACAGAGTGAAGTAAGCCAGAAAGAAAAACACCAATACAGTATACTAACGCATATATATGGAATTTAGAAAGATGGTAACAATAACCCTGCTTATGAGACAGCAAAAGAGACACTGATGTATAGAACAGTCTTTTGGACTCTGTGGGAGAGGGAGAGGGTGGGATGATTTGGGAGAATGGCATTGAAATATGTATAATATCATATATGAAACGAGTCACCAGTCCAGGTTAGATGCACTGGATGCTTGGGGCTGGTACACTGGGATGACCCAGAGGGATGGTATGGGGAGGGAGGAGGGAGGAGGGTTCAGGATGGGGAAGACATGTATACCTGTGGCAGATTCATTTTGATATATGGCAAAACCAATACAATATTGTAAAGGTAAATAAAATAAAATTTTAAAAAAAAGAAAAAAAATAAAGGAAGAAATATAATTATGGGAATTTGAACATCTAATCTATATTTATAACTTCTTGGCATATTTTCGTACCAGGATAAGTTTGCAGTTTGACAGTTTAATGATTCTTTGTAAAAGGGAAGAAAAAAGGAAAACACATTGAAATAGGCCCATGATTCTAATGGTTTAAGAGAGATGAAGACAATACAAAACACTCACGGATCTATTTTTGGCATGGGGATTACCTCTAGGTCTAGTCCCTCTCTCTCTCCCTCCCTTTCTGCATACTTCTTTCTTTCTTGAATCTCATCAAAAGAGGGGGCTCTATAACTTTCTTTTACTTGGAATGACATATGGAACTTATTTTCCTGCACTTGATAAAAGTTTTCTGTTCACAGATGTCAATATATATAAAACACACTCATTACAACATTTGGATACAGCTACACATTTGGGAAGTAGTATGCAGTCTTTTGAATTTAAACATTTCTTCCACTTAAAAGGCACCTTGCATCTGAATTAAACTACAACTAAAATCCAAAAGACACAGAAATTCCCAGGCATAAATCCATGTAATTTAGCTAGCATACTTAAGTCAAATCACTCCTACACAGCATGTAGGATGTAATCAGCCTACTTAGGGTTCTTTGACTTGAAAGTTTTATTCTTATGTCAAGCCCAATTGATTCTCTGTCCTAATTTTGTTTAAGGCAGATGGCATAGATTGCAGCTATGTCGATAAAAGCTGATTGGGTTTTTCTTCTTTCAAAATACCTAGACAGGTTTGAATAGAATCTTTAGATAACGTACATCCTAAATAAAGCTTTCACATGAGCTCTGTTGTCTGAAAACAGTTTAGAGTCACTGGTTCTCTCATATGTCTGTTGAGCACCCATAAGTTGTGATTTCCAGCTTCATATTCTGGTCTCAGTCTTGGACATGATACTCACACACAAGCAACTGATATAACAAAATATGGACTGTCTGGCATATTGGTTAAAAGTAATTTTTTCACTGTATCAGTTTTGGATTGAGTCAGAGTGTAACCTTGGTAAGTTTATTGATTTTTAAAATTTTGTTTATTGAGTTTAATAAGATTTGATGTGTAAAATGGTTAACACAGTGTCTACAGAGTAGGACTCAATGTTCAGCTAGGTTTTAATGTTATTATCAGTCCTCTCATTGAGGCATGTACCATAAACTACACAAAATGAAAGGACATGAATTTCCCCAGTTTGGATAACAACTGTGGCTGGAAATAAGCAAGGCTCTCCAGAGGAGGGAAAGGTGAGATTAGGGTAAGCTCTTTGGCACGGCAACTGAAAAAGCTCTAGAATCTGCTCACTCTTCTGCTCACTAATACAACTCTGTTTTTCATTATCACCAAACCACTAGGAGCTTTATTTACACATAAACTATCTTTGCTGAGACATGAATAAAAGTTTGATCATTACTAGTGTTTTGAGGCATTTTGCCTGTAGAGGTTTTTGTTGTTGTTCAGTCACTAAGTCATATCTGACTATTTGAGACTCCATGGACGGCAGTACACCAGGCTTCTCTGTCCTCCACTTTCTCCTCCTCCTCAAATTCATGTCCATTGAGTCAGTGCTGTTATCTAACCATCTTATCCTTTGTTGCTCCCTTCTCCTTTTGCCTTGAATCTTTCCCAGCATGAGGGTCTTTTCCAATGAGTCAGCTCTTGGCATCAGGTGGTCAAAGTATTGGAGCTTCAGCTTTAGCAACAGTCCTTCCAATGAATACTCAGGGTTGATTTCTTTTAGGATTGATTGATTTGATCTCTGTGCAGGCCAAGGGACTCTCAGGAGTGTTCTCCAGCATCACAATTCAAAAGCATCAATTCTTTGGTGTTCAACCTTCCTTGTGGTCCAACTCTCATACCCATACATGCTTACTGGAAAAACCATAACTTTGACTATTTGGACCTTTGTTTGCAAAGTAGAAGTTATTTTCATGCTATTTTATATTTCCTAATAATAATACATGATGCCATGCTTAGTTTAGAAAACTGCAAACAGGAATATATGAACTGAGAATAATTTTATAGAAGGAGTAGTCTTCAACATCTCTTCACTGTATTTACATTTCCCTTGAAATAGCTGAACATAATACAATGTTTGTGTTAATATATAGTCATGCTAATTCCATCATTTCTGTTTTTTGAAGTTTTGATTCTTTTGGTGATTTTACTCTTGATTATGGATCATATTTTCCCCCTTTTGCTTGCACACTCATTTTTTATTCGATGCTGGACATTGTACTTTTATGTTGTGTAGTATTTGACTAATGTTGTAATCTTTAAAGAATAAAATCATTGTTCTGATAGGCCTTTGTGTAACTTGAAGTTCAATTTTATTAACTTGAGAATTACACTAAATGCCTTTTTGGCAAATTTAGAGCATTCTTTTCCCTAGCAATAGTTCAGCCCCGTTACTAAAGCATGGTTCTTTCAGGGGTCTCTACTCAACATTTTGAGTGAACAAAAAAAAAATGTACTTTACTCCAGTTGGTGGAAAAACTAATGAGTCCTACTTCTGAGTTAGTTCAGGGAAGATTTCAGAACCTCTTTGTCCAACCTCACAGAATTTTATCCTATTCATATATTTTCAGTATTTCTCATACTCAAGAGAACACCTAAAGGATTTTTCATTCTTTTTCCCCATAATCCCTCCTCTAAAGAATTTAATCTTTCAAACCTTAGCCACCTCTGCCTTCATAAATTCTAATCTTCGTGTCCTCGATTCAGCAGGACTGCTGGGCTCTGCGTGGCTGCCCCTGTACTCTGGTCTGTAATGTGCCTCCAGCAGGAAATCAGGCTGGATTTCAAGCCTTACCTTGATTGGTCTCTTCTTCAGAGATGACAGACCTGTATTGCTTACTGTCCAATTTCTGAAGAGGCTGTTCATGTATTTTCTTCAGGTTTCTAGTTTTATAATGTGAGAGGTTTAATCATCTTTTTATTATTCCATGATGGGCAGAAAAAGAAATCTAGCATTTCTTTACCAGGCAAATATTGAGTCAAATTAAATGTCCATGAAGAGAAAACCAGTCTTAAACTACTGTGATGTAGTCAAAATGTGAAATTATGGACTTAAGATATTAAAGTGAAGCTTAACTATATGTGTACCTTTGTTCTTGAGACATTTTAAGTGAAAAAAGCAGAAACTTCTATAATAATATTTATATTATAACACATATATTAATAAATACTTAACCATACACATATGCCATACATCACAAGTGTATATATGTGTGTGTGTGTGTGTGTGTATATATATATATGTATTAAACACTTGTCAGAAAGGAGATACGACGGAAAGCTGGGGATGGGGTAAAAGTGGTATGCATGCTCATGTTCAGTTCAGTTCAGTTCAGTCGCTCAGTTGTGTCCGACTCTTTGCGACCCCGTGAATCGCAGCACGCCAGGCCTCCCTGTCCATCACCAACTCCCGGAGTTCACCCAAACTCACATCCATCGACTCAGTGATGCCATCCAGCCATCTCATCCTCTTCCGTCCCCTTCTCCTCCTGCCCCCAATCCCTCCCAGCATCAGTCTTTTCCAATGAGTCAACTCTTCACATGAGGTGGCCAAAATACTGGAGTTTCAGCTTTAGCATCAGTCCTTCCAAAGAAATCCCAGGGCTGATCTTCAAAATGCACTGGTTGGATCTCCTTGCAGTCCAAGAGACTCTCAAGAGTCTTCTCCAACACCACAGTTCAAAAGCATCAATTCTTCGGCGCTCAGCCTTCTTCACAGTCCAGCTCTCACATCCATACATGACTACTGGAAAAACCATAGCCTTGACTAGACGGACCTTTGTTGGCAAAGTGATGTCTCTGCTTTTGAATATGCTATCTAGGTTGGTCATAACTTTCCTTCCAAGGAGTAAGCGTCTTTTAATTTCATGGCTGCAATCACCATCTGCAGTGACTTTGGAGCCCCCAAAATAAAGTCTGACACTGTTTCCACTGTTTCCCCATCTATTTCCCATGAAGTGATGGGACCGGATGCCATGATCTTCGTTTTCTGAATGTTGAGCTTTAAGCCAACTTTTTCACTCTCTCTTCTTTCACTTTCATCAAGAGGCTTTTTAGTTCCTCTTCACTTTCTGCCATAAGGGTGGTGTCATCTGCATATCTGAGATTATTGTTATTTCTCCTGGCAATCTTGATTCCAGCCTGTGTTTCCTCCAGCCCAGTTTCTCATGATGTACTCTGCATAGAAGTTAAATAAGCAGGGTGACAATATACAGCCTTGACGTACTCCTTTTCCTATTTGGGACCAGTCTGTTGTTCCATGTCCAGTTCTACCTGCTGCTTTCTGACACGCATACAGGTTTCTCAAGAGGTAGGTCATGTGGTCTGGTATTCCCATCTCTTTCAGAATTTTCCACAATTTATTGTGATCCACACAGTCAAAGGCTTTGGCATAGTCAATAAAGCAGATGTTTTTCTGGAACGCTCTTGCTTTTTTGATGATCCAGCGGATGTTGGCAATTTGATCTCTGGTTCCTCTGCCTTTTCTAAAACCAGCTTGAACATCAGGAAGTTCACAGTTCACGTATTGATGAAGCCTGGTTTGGAGAATTTTGAGCATGACTTTACTAGTGTGTGAGATGAGTGCAATTGTGCAGTAGTTTCAGTTGTGTCCAACTCTTTGCAACCCTGTGGACGCTAGTGCACCAGGCTCCTATGTCCATGGGGTTTTCTAAGCAAGAATGCTGTAGTGGGTTACCATTTCCTCCTCAGGGGTATCTTCCCAACCTGGAGATTAAACCCACGTCTCCTGTGTCTCCTACATTGGCAGGCAGATTCTTTGCCACTGAGCCACCTGGGAAGCCCCCAATATGGTATGAAAATGAAAATGTTAGTTGTTCAGTCAATCCAACTCTTTGCAACCCTATGGAATATAGCCCATCAGGCTCCTCTGTCCATAGAATTCTCCAGGCAAAAATACTGGAATGGGTAACCATGCCCTTCTCCAGGGATATCTGACCCAGGTATCGCACCTGGGTCTCTTGCATTACAGGCAGATTCTTTACCATCTGAGCCACCAGGGAAGCCCTAAAAATGGTACAGGTGGTTATAAATAAAGACATTTCTAAGTTATGTATTATATACATTGATATTTTATAACATAATAATTTCAATATTCCATGTGGAATTTTAAAAATAAAGCAGATTACATACCCATGAGATCAACCTTGTTTGTTGTTGAAACCTAAAAAACCCATGTGATACTGTGACCATTTGAAAGGTATGTCTGTGGTATAGCACAATAATCTGCAGTTTATAGTAATAATGTGTAATTTTCATAGTACTGAATGCCTAAGACATAGCTAAGTGCTAAGTACAAACTCTGTTATTTACAGTATTAAAGAATATTTTCAATCATATATTATTGTCTTCCTTTATTTATTCCTAAATTATTGCATTTCCCCTCAGAGAACTCTTTAGCAGATACTAAGGTTCACAATTAATTATTATTTAAGAGTTATAAACATTTCTATAAATTTTGAACAGCTGAAGAATCATCTGTGATAAAATTTTGTATTGTTACCATATAGCTCATTATGTAAATCATGTAACCTAAAAATCAGATATTGCATACTCGTGGGTCTACTTACAGTAGTTATTTTTGCTTTATGAACTAGGCATTCAAATGTGTGGTAGCCAAATGACTTCCAAATTTTTATAACTAAATGCTGCATTTGAAGAGACACTTATGTTTTGATATGGAAAATTATCACAGCAATGTTTTTATTGAACAGTCTGATAGCATTGTGAGATAGTCTCCCTACAGTACTGACTTCCTTCCAGTTATGACTGGTATTAGAGGAAGAATAGTCTTAGATTCTCAGCAATAAAAGGAAATGGTGCAGTTGTCTCTTCATGAATTCTTCAACAACTGTGAACAATTTATGTGGTTTTACACAACCTTTCAACTCTTTTGTTTTAGTCCCACAAAATTATGTGTTAAATATGCTTCAGGGAGAATAGAGGTAGAAATACAACCCTTGGATAAAACACATACTCAGAGCCATGATCATGTTCCTTGTAAAGACAGAGTCATCCTATTTCCATTATGAAGGAAAAGTCAAAATATCGGGAGGAGGTTAAAAACACCTCTATGTCCATTCATTCTTTCATATGGTAAAAACAGTGAAGACTCACTGAAAATGTACATCACATCAGTTTATAAGGTAAACTGAGAGTACAGAAATAATACCATTCACTTGTTTAGCTCTAAAGAGTTTATAATCCAAGGGTGGGGATTATAATACTTTTGTATTATAGTGTATCATATAACTATAATACACTATCATGTAACCACAACACACTATTAAGTTAAATAAAAACAGACCATGTGCTACAGGACTGTAGAGATGGAAAAGTCAAGTCTACTTAAGTAAGGAAGTAGAACAGAAAACCTAGGCTAAAACCAGAACAACCAGAAGGAATTTGCCCAAACCAAATACATGGGAAACAGATATAGATGTTAGACACAATTAGGAGAACTGAGTTTGCCCTGCACATTTACAAGTTGTGATGATATATATACACATGCATAAGTGAGATGTCTTAAGGAATGATGGACACTCTCTGTGTTTGTGCTCACTCATGTCTGAATCTTTGAGACCCCATGGACTGTAGCCTGCCAGCTCCTCTGTCCATGGGATTTCCCAGCAAGAACACTGGAGTGGGTTGCCATTTCCCTTCCAGGGGATCTTCTAACCCAGAGGGCATTCTCTGAACCCTTGTTAACCTGTGTCCTCAAATACACATGCCAGACTTTATGCCCTGGGACAGGACAAGGAAAAATATGGCCTTCAGAATTGTCACTGTCCAACATATCTGCTATTTGAAATACCACTCCTTCTTATGTCTAAATCAACTTCAGCTATTCTCTGAACTCTTTCTTGAAGCAAGAAGAAAATAAACATTTTCCTATAGCATCTCACTTTATATTTGCCTCTGATATCACATTGGTAGCATATTCTGCATCATAATATAATTAATTTTATTTGTATTTTATGTCTTGTACAAAACTGTTATTCTCTTCTTCTGTTTCTGTGAAGGTCTAACCTGTTTTGAATATAATGATTTGTTTTTCTTTTTCTTTTAATTTGGCTGTGCCCCTATGGCTTATGAGATCTTAGCTCCCCAGTGAGGTGTTGAAGCTGGGTCCTTGACAGTGAATACACAGAGTCTTAATCTTGTAATGCCAGGGAAATCTATAGCACATAAATGTTAACTTAAATATATGTTGAATTCCATTCACTGACTTTTAGGATATGAGATGATTTGCTGCAATTCAGTGTAGATTTGCAACAGGTAAATTAAGGTAAGGACAGTCACTTTAAAGGTCAAATAAGACAATATTATGTAACATCATAAGAACTCCAGATATTTCAGAAAGTTTTTGCTTTTAAAAAAAATTGAGAGTGACAGCCTTCTACATAACCCATGTATGTTCCTAGTATTAGAAAGTAATCCATCATTTTCCTGTGTTTTCTTCTTAAATCATCAAATTGCATGGGGACCTTCCAAATGCCTCATGCCTCATGTTTTTCTTTGATATCAGTAGTTTGGTATGACTTTCGTTTTAGTCTCATGCCAGTGAGTATAGAGAAACATTATCAGTCTGTTAGCAAGTAAAGGATATGAAACATGTCAGCTGAGTTCTCTTCCAGAAAGTCTTTCTATCCACTAAAAACAAAAGTGTTTCTTGAAATTTGACAAGACCCATCCTTAAAGCTGTGAGATCAATATGAGTATAACCAGGCAGGATTTTTCTGAATAAAAATGGGAGTTGAGTGTCAATCAATCTTCTCTTTGGAGGCATGCAGTTTCACCAATATATATGAACCACCAATGTCAGTTCTTGGATCCATGGAGAACATGATGAAAGCCTGATTAAGATATGGACTGTGATTTTCTAGGGATGCTATTTTCTAGTTTTGAATAACAAATTTGATTGGACTTTGTAATCCGCTATGTGGCATTGGAGAAGACTCTTGAGAGTCCCTTGGACTGCAAGGAGATCCAACCAGTCAATCCTAAAGGAAATCAGTCCTGAATATTCATTGGAAGGACTGATGCTGAAGTGGAAACTCCAATACTTTGGCCACCTGAAATGAAAAACTGACTCTTTGGAAAAGACTCTGATGCTGTGAAAGATTGAAGGCAGGAGGAGAAGGGGACACCAGAGGATGAGGTGGTTGGATGGCATCACCAATTCGATGGACATGAGTTTGAGCAAGTTTTGGAAGTTGGTGACAGACAGGGAAGCTTGGCATGCTGCAGTCCATGGGGTCACAAAGAGTTGGACACAACTGAGTGATTGAACTGAACTGAACAGAATCTGCTATGTAGAGCTGAGTTTTAATCTTTCTTCTTCTTAGGAAGACTAACAGCAATGATGATATTCATATCAACAACAACAAAAAATCTATTGTCTATAAAAGCCACATACCACTGTACATCAGTTCAGTTCAGTTCAGTTACTCAGTCGTGTCTGACTCTTTGCGATCCCATGAATTGCAGGACACCAGGCCTCCCTGTTCATCACCAACTCCCAGAGTTGACTCAAACTCACGTCCATTGAGTCGGTGATGCCATCCAGCCATCTCATCCTCTGTTGTCCCTTCACTTCTTGCCCCCAATCCCTCACAGCATCAGAATCTGTTCCAATGAGTCACTCTTCACATGAGGTGGCCAAAGTACTGGAGTTTCAGCTTTAGCCTCATTCCTCCGAAAGAACACCCAGGACTGACCTCCTTTAGAATGGACTGGTTGGATCTCCTTACAGTCCAAGGGACTCTCAAGAGTCTTCTTTAACACCAGAGTTCAAAAGCATTAATTCTTCAGCACTCAGCTTTCTTCACAGTCCAGCTCTCACATCCATACATGACTACTGGAAAAACCATAGCCTTGACTAGATGGACCTTTGTTGGCAAAGTAATGTCTCTGCTTTTGAATATGCTGTCTAGATTGGTCATAACTTTCCTTCCAAGGAGTAAGCGTCTTTTAATTTCATGGCTGCAGTCACCATCTGTAGTGATTTTGGTGCCCCCCAAAATAAAGTCTGACACTGTTTCCACTGTTTCCCCATCTATTTCCCATGAAGTGATGGGACCAGATGCCATGATCTTCGTTTTCTGAATGTTGAGTTTTAAGCCAACTTTTTCACCTCTTCTTTCACTTTCATCCAGAGGCTCTTTAGTTCTTCACTTTCTGCCATAAGGGTGGTATCATCTGCATATCTGAGGTTTTCTCCCGGCAATCTTGATTCCAGCCTGTGTTTCCTCCAGCCCAGTGTTTCTCATGATGTACTCTGCATAGAAGTTAAATAAGCAGGGTGACAATATACAGCCTTGACGTACTCCTTTTCCTATTTGGAACCAGTCTGTTGTTCCATGTCCAGTTCTACCTGTTGCTTCCTGACCTGCATATAGGTTTCTCAAGAGGCAGGTCAGGTGGTCTGGTATTCCCATCTCTTTCAGAATTTTCCACAGTTTATTGTGATCCACACAGTCAAAGGCTTTGGCATAGTCAATAAAGCAGAAGTAGATGTTTTTCTGGAACTTCCTTGTTTTTTTTTTTTATGATCCAGTGGATGTTGGCAATTTGATCTCTTGTTTCTCTGCCTTTTCTAAAACCAGCTTGAATATCAGGAAGTTCACGGTTCATGTATTGCTGAAGCCTGGCTTGGAGAATTTTGAGCATTACTTTACTAGCGTGTGAGATGAGTGCAATTGTGCAGTAGTTTGAGCATTCTTTGGCATTGTCTTTCTTTGGTATTGGAATGAAAACTGACCTTTTCCAGTCCGGTGGCCACTGCTGAGTTTTCCAAATATGCTCGCATACTGAGTGCAGCACTGCACAGCATCATCTTGGTCCACTGAGGGAGGGAATGGCAAACCACTTCAGTATTGTTGCCTTGAGAACCCCATGAACAGTATGAAAAGGCAAAATGATAGGATACTGAAAGAGGAACTCCCAAGGTCTGTAGGTGCCCAATACACTACTAAAGATCAGTGGAGAAATAACTCCAGAAATAAAGAAGGGATGGAGCCAAAGCAAAAACAATGCCCAGGTGTGGATGTGACTGAAGATAGAAGCAAGGTCTGATGCTATAAAGAGCAATAATGTATAGGAACCTGGAATGTTAGGTCCATGAATCAAGGCAAATTGGAAGTGGTCAAACATGAGATGGCAAGAGTGAATGTTGACATTCTAGGAACCAGCGAACTAAAATGGACTGGAATGGGTGAATTTAACTCAGATGACTATAATATCTACTACTGTGGGCAGGAACCCCTTAGAAGAAACAGAGTAGCCATCATGGTCAACAAAAGATTCCAAAATGCAGTACTTGGATGCAATCTCAAAAACCACAGAATGATCTCTGTTCATTTCCAAGGCAAACCATTCAATATCACAGTAATCCAAGTCTATGCCCCAACCAGTAATGCTGAAGAAGCTGAAGTTGAACGGTTCTATGAAGACCTACAAGACCTTTTAGAATTAACACCCAAAAAAGATGTCCTTTTCATTATAGGGGACTGAAATGCAAAAGTAGGAAGTCAAGAAACACCAGGAGTAACAGGCAAATTTGGCCTTGGATTACGGAATGAAGCAGGGCAAAGGCTAACAGAGTTTTATCAAGAGAATGTACTGGTCATAGTAAACACCTCCGTCCAACAACACAAGAGAAGACTCTACACATGGACATCACCAGATGGTCAACACCAAAATCAAATTGATTATATTCTTTGCAGCCAAAGATGGAGAATCTCTATACAGTCAGCAAAAACAAGACAGGGAGCTGACTGTGGCTCAGATCATGAACTCCTTATTGCCAAATTCAGACTGAAATTGAAGAAAGTAGGGAAAACCACTAGAGCATTCAGGTATGACCTAAATCAAAGCCCTTATGATTATACAGTGGAAGTGAGAAATAGATTTAAGGGCCTAGATCTGATAGAGTGCCTGATGAACTATGGAAAGAGGTTCATGACATTGTACAGGAGACAGGGATCAAGACCATCCCCATGGAAAAGAAATGCAAAAAAGCAAAATGGCTGTCTGGGGAGGCCTTACAAATAGCTGCAAAAAGAAGAGAACCAAAAAGCAAAGGAGAAAAGGAAAAATATAAGCATCTGAATGCAGAGTTCCAAAGAATAGCAAGAAGAGATAAGAAAGCCTTCTTCAGCGATCAATGCAAAGAAATAGAGGAAAACAACAGAATGGGGAAGCCTAGAGATCGCTTCAAGAAAATTAGAGATACCAAGGGAACATTTCATGCAAAGATGGGCTCAATAAAGGACAGAAATGGTATGGACCTAACAGAAGCAGAAGATATTAAGAAGAGGTGGCAAGAATACACAGAAGAACTGTACAAAAAAGAGCTTCACGACCAAGATAATCACGATGGTGTGATCACTGAGCTAGAGCCAGACATCCTGGAATGTGAAGTCAAGTGGGCCTTTGAAAGGATCGCTATGAACAAAGCTAGTGGAGGTGATGAAATTCCAGTTGATGTATTTCAAATCCTGAAAGATGATGCTGTGAAAGTGTGCTGCACCACTGTACATAGGGTCTCCAAAATTCAGCTGGCAAAATGAAAGATCTTATTGTCACGTGGTTATTAGCATAAGTAAAGAGAATCAGTAATAGAGATCAAGAGCTAATGGCTAATCCCATTCCATGGATATAAAAAGCTCCTGTAGTACAAGGTAAATTATCACAGCATTTCTCTGTTTATAACCTTAAGAAAGGTGGGGAGAAATATATAAAGTCACTGAGAAAGAATGAATTTTTTTTTTTTGATAACATATATAGTTCACATTTACCCAAATTTTTTTCTAAAATTTTCTCATCCCATTCTTGCATATATATGTGAAAATCTAAGCTTTCTGCATGTGTAAAATAAGTTTTCTGTTCTTTCATAAAATATACAATGAAGGATATTATTATAATTTTTGAAAGAAGTAAAAACTTTTACTGTTTAAATTCCTGTCTATCTTTGATAATTATGATAGGAAGTTGACCTCCACCTTTAATTATTTTGACATCTCAACCTTGAAGACCATTGGGTCACATATTAACATCCTTATGGACAACCATAGTCGTTAACACACTTTCAATTACATAGAAGTTATACAACAAAACTTTATTGATCGTGTCCAAAATGTTTTTGAGCTCACTTGATATTTTGATATACAATATATTGGAGATATATATGAAATGTACTGGAAATCCCACAGACAGAGGAGCCTGGTGGGCTACAGTCCATGCGGTTGCAAAGGGTCAGACATGGCTGAGTGACTAACACTTTCTTTGGGTTTTCCCTGGTGGTTCAGACAGTGAAGATTCACCTGCAATGCAGGAGACATGGATTTGATCCCTGGGTCAGGAAGATGCCCTGGAGAAAGAAATGGGTACCCACTCCAGCGTTTTTGCTTGGAGAATCCCACGGACAGAGGAGCTTTGGGTGCTAGTATCCATGAGGTCACAAAGAGTCCGACATGACTGAATAACAAAGACATATACTAAACATAAGCCAGGAATTAAGTTCTGGCTCCACGTCCACCTGTAGCCATCTATAAGATGTCAGACAAATTATGTTGCTTCACTAATGAACCAGAATAGTGGCAGAGAGAGGTATGATTAAACTCCAAGATCCCTTTTGTCTCTAAAATTTAATTTTGCTTATGTTTCACCTACATGCAAATTTCTGAGATTCTGAGAATGTTTTAAATATAAGCAAATTGTTATGTATTGTCATTAAAATACTGCTAACTTCCCTTGATTTCCTTTACACATTGTAAAACCTTGATATCTTGACCTAATTCCACAGTTTGTGAAGTCGTTGATTTCAGGGAAGTTACAGGAAAATAGTTTGAGTAGAACAGGAACCACAGCAAAGTGCATAACCACGATACAGATAGTGAATGTACAGGGGATTTGGGGAATTCATGCGTGTGTGTTGTTTGAATGTGTGGAGTAAGAATAATATAGAGGTGTCCGTGCCCTCTATTATGCTAAGACCTTATTTGAGGGAGAAGTCTGCTGGGCTTCTCTTGTCACGCTTTTCAGAAGATAAACACTTACATTTCTAAATTATAACTTTCCTCCAGCTGAGGATGCCATATGCCAGTTTCGAGGGTTTCTTTCTTTTTTTTCCCCTTCTTTTGAAAGCTAATTTTCTGTTGTGCTATATGGACCTTTTCAGATGTGTTCTTTGATAGAAATTGAATTGTTTTGGTTTTGTTTTTTTCCTCTCTTCATTCGGTTGTTGATTTCTCTTAAGCCCTAACACAGGAGATTTTTTTCCTTTTCATTCAGTCCTCTGGCAGCATACCAAATCTCTGATAGAGCCTCGCAAGAATTGGCCTTATTTTCTTGGTTTGATCACATCTCTCCTTTGGGTCAAATTATAATTTCTCACTTATTTCCCCCCCCTTTTTTTTGTAATTTGGAGATAATTAAATTCCAACAAGCTATTCTATGAGATGAAATGTAGTTGTTTTTCCTCAGCAAAACTTACAAGAAAAAAAGATGCTATTTTATCTAAATAGAGTACCTACATGTGAGTGAGGTACAAGTGTATGTGTGTGTGTGTGTGTGTGGGTGGGTGTCTGTATATGAATACATACAACTATATGAATAAGATTATGAAATATTGTAAGAATTGAGGGAAATTGTAAAAAAAAATATCTTGTATAAGTTTACTCAAAAAACTTGATGAGTAATCAGGATAAATATATATATATAATCTATAAAACACTGAGTAATTGAGTCATTGCTCTAAAGTATATGATGTGGACATTAAAAGCAATTCACTTTTCTCCTTTACTATATACATTTTTGGAGAAGGAAATGGCAACCCACTCCAGTATTCTTGCCTGGAGAATCCCAGGGATGGGAGAGCCTGGTGGGCTGCCGTCTCTGGGGTCGCACAGAGTCAGACATGACTGAAGCGACTTAGCAGCAGCAGCAGCATATACATTTAGTATCTGTCTCTGCCAATAAAGAGATGTCTTAATCTTAAAGACTGCATGGTCTTTTACTGTGTGTATATCTATAGCTATATATATATAAACATAGAATTATTTTACATTTTTGTTGTTTTGGGACATGAGCAATTTAAAAGATAATATTTATTGCTACTAAAAATTCTACAATGTAGCTCACATAGTGCTGTTTGTGACCCCATGGACTACAGTCCACCAAGTTCCTTCCATCCATGGGATTTCCCAGCAAGAATACTGGAGTGCATTGCCATTTCTTTCTCCAGGGGATCTTCCCGACCCAGGGATAGAATCTGTATCTCCTGCATTGGCAGGCAGGTTCTTTACCACGGAGCCATCAAGGAAGCTCAGCTCACAAGTATTTATACCTTACAAATGTGTTCAGATGCCCCTCCCTCAGTGAAACTTTTCTGGGACCAGTTTCTGTTTTCTGAAAAAAAAAAAAAAAAAAAATGATGCTTTTAAAGTTTAGATTTGACAGTGACCATTTTAAGACACTCTACATAGCAATAATATTTCTTATCATATAAGTTAAAGATAATGATTTTTGTTTGCAATGGATCTTTCTAGTGAAAGAGTCAACATTTTGTATATTTATTATCTTTTTAAATTTTCTTTTGTGACTAGCCCATTTATGTTACATTATTTCCCTATTGGGATATACATCTTTATTAATAAATTGTGATAATTATTTACATACCAAGAATATAATCTTTTAACTGTTGTATATGTTATAGCTACTTTTTGGTCCCAACTGACTTTTGCTCTTTGATTTTGCCAATTGTGATTGTGCCACACAATAGTGTTACAATTCCACGTGGTCAAATCTACCTTTTTTTTTCTCTCTCTCTCTATTTGCACTGGCTGCATCACTCTTTTGAATCAAGTTATAATCATTCATTTATATTTCTAACTTTTTTTCTTTTTGGAAAAAATACAGTTTCCTCTGAACTAACACTAAAAGGGGAAAGAATGAAAACTTTTATTCAGATTGTCAACTTAAGGAGTGAACAAAGAAATTTCTACAGTAACTAAGGCAGAGGTAGTTAGGAAAAGTCAAGCCTCCGAGATGTGAATGTTCACACAGAGATGACCTTCTGTAGATTTGGACACTGTCATGCATGATGCTGACATTCTCACTAGCTGTCATTCTCTCTGATGCACAATGCTGTATACGTTCTCAGTAGCAGGCATACAGTGTAGTGCTCCTGATTGCCAGAATATGTGGATGCAGGAAAGAAGAGGTTGAAACAGAAGTGGCTCACCTAATTAGCACTGCCTTTGACCCACTTGGGGAACTTGTGCGTCCCAATCCTACAATTTTCGTCTCTGCTTGTCCAGTGTCCTGATTACCAAAAGTGAGGAACCCTTTCATCAAAGGCCATAGTTAGAGAACACAGTAAGATTTCTATTTAACCTAAATGTGTTCTTGTTCCAACTGACAACAGCAGGTGAAGAAAGGAAGCACTATCACACTGCAAACAAAGCTTGACACGAATTATCCAAAGATAGGTTGCTGGTGATGCTACACTATAGATGCAGGAAAAAGCATGTCTGGGCCACAGCGGAAGTAACTTCATTTCTACTCTGCCAGCCCTTTCCTTGCACATCTGCTCTGAAAGCAAAGGAGGCATAAGAAATAGGATATCAGGATTATATTTTTTCAAAAATATTTCATATGCCTGGCAATTTAAAGTACCTTTGTCCTCTTTTTTTTAAGAAAGGCAAAATAGCATCAAGAATACACAGAACACTATATATGTCTTTTTTCAAACCAGTGGAGCTAAGACACGTACAGCTGTTCTTTTTTGCATTATTTTGAGGCACACTTATGAGAAAAAAAATCATCTAATCTTTTGTTTCTGCCATCTAAATGCTTCCACTAGAATTAAGCAAACAACTCACACACACAGTGTCATAAGCATACACACAAATACACATACCCTCCCACCAGGAAAAATGTTAAAATTGCCTATTTTGCCTTACTTATTCATTTTAGCTAAAGAACTGTGATTTTTTTTTTCTTAATTGCTGTTCTGAAGAAAAACATGCTGACCTGTCTGATACTATGATTACTTCAGCCATTGTTTTAGAAGCACTGAAACTGTTACCCTGAGTCTTCATTTCCAGATTTTCTTATGCTGTAATTTTAGAGTCAGTTAAATTCTTTAACAATCTGATGATGCAGTATTTGTTCACATATAAATATCAGGTTGCCAGAGCAGAAACTCTTGTTGAAAAGTTATATACGAACAAAAGTTAAAACATTTCTATAAAGAAAATGCCTGCATTTATTTCTAAATCATTCTGTAACATTTCTTAACATTATTTCATAAGTAAGTAGTGCACATTAAGATAATGCATGCGCACATGCTGAAATACACATTTTACCATCTTTGAGAACAAAAGTAAACCTTCAACTATTTGCTGTTGCTAAAATTAGGCTCCTTAACATATTGTATCCATTTAATCAAAAGCCTTTTAATATATAAGCTGTAATAATTCTTCAGTATAAGATTCATTTAAATTTTATTTTGTAAAAGGAAGGAAATAATTTAGAGGTAGTTAGAGAAGACTCTTGAGAGTCCCTTGGACTGCAAGGAGATCCAACCAGTGCATTCTAAAGGAGATTAGTCCTGGGTGTTCTTTGGAAGGAATGATGCTAAAGCTGAAACTCCAGTACTTTGCCCACCTCATGTGAAAAGTTGAATCATTGGAAAAGACTCGGATGCTGGGAGGGATTGGGGGCAGGAGGAAAAGGGGACAGCAGAGGATGAGATGGCTGGATGGCATCACCGACTTGATGGACATGAGTTTGAGTGAACTCCGGGAATTGGTGATGGACAGGGAGGCCTGGCGTGCTGCAGTTCACGGGGTCGCAAAGAGTCGGACACGACTGAGCGATTGAACTGAACTGAACTGAAGCACCATACACATATCAGCTATGGAGGTGGGTCGTTGGTTCTGCTGGACATTCTCCTTTGATTCTTTTCTCTTTTTTTGGCTGTACTGGGTCCTCATTGCTGTGCACAGGCTTTCTCTAGTTGGCATGTGTGGGTTTCTCATTGCAGTGGCTTCTCTTGCTTTAGCACACTGGTTTAGTTTCCCTGCAGCATGTGGAATCTTCCCGGACCAGGGATCCAACCCAGGCCCTTTGCATTGGCAGACAGATTCTTAACCACTGGGCCACCAGGGAAGTCCATCTCCCTTGATTCTTATTTTCACATCTTGCTTGTTGCTCAAGCCCATCATCAACACAACTCATAATCTTTTGCCTTCAGCTTCTAGTCTCAGGATTTCTTCCTCTAAATCTGGTAAGAGGCTTATCTTCTCTCCTTTCAACTCTTCCTGAATTATCTCCTGTTCAGGTATCAGCCTCTTTGAATGATGTCTTGGCTGTGTCTCCCTGGATTCCATTCAAGAAGTGACAGAAAGCACATCAAAGATTATTTTTGAAATATTCCTTGTACAGTAATCGGCACTGATATTTTTAAGACAGTCAAAATGGTGAGATTCTCTCTTTTACTATACCATCAATTCCAAATATTTAAAAGTCTCTAAAGATGTGAATCAGAAGGCCTCTCTATTTCATATAGTAATATATAAATTATTTGATGGTAGTTGCCAGTGTGTTTGACTAAATAATCAAATAACGTTAGAAAAATCATCTTATTTTCAGAAGCCCATCTAGGAAGAACAATTTGTAAAGTTGGAAATGTTGAAAGTCTTATTTTCAATGACCATTCAAACCAGAGGGAAAACTTAAAAATGAAAAAACAAAGTCCCAGCTGCATATGATTTTATAACTTTGGTGAGGGAAGCATGTTAAGAATATTAAAAGCATTTAATTTATCCTGATGATGGTGATATAATCTGCTTGGGCTCATGCTCTTCCATTCCTCTAAATTTGACAAATGGCACCACTGAATCCTTCCTTTTAAATTATTTTTCTAGCTATTGAGTTATGGTAGTGCAGTTGGTAAATAATCCACCTACCAATGAAGGAAATTCAAGAGAGGCAGGTTTGATCTCTGGTGGGGGGAGGATCCCCTGGAGTAGGAAATGGCAACCCACTTCAGTATTCTTGCCTGGAAAATCCCATGGACAGAGGAGCCTACCAGACTGCAGTCCATGGCGTTGCAAAGAATCAGACACGATTGAGCATGCATGCATAATTAGTTGAAATATAGCAATGTGTAAGTTTAACCTGTACAATGTGGTGATTTTATGCAGCTGTGAATAGTGAAATGATAATCACAAAAGGTTTACTAGCACAACTGACTCCGTACTCGTGTCTGGAAAATCCCACAGACAGAGGAGCCTGGCCAGTCCATAGGGCTGTAAAGAGTCAGACACAACTGGGCAACTGAGCATGCATGAGCATAGGCTTCATGCCATATGATGACCAGTTTGTAGTTATTTTTATGATGAGAACATTCAAGATCTACTCTATTAGCAATTTTTGAGTATGCAATATGGTATTTTTAACTATAGTCACTATGCTGGATATTCGTTCTCAAGACTTGTTCCTCTTATAGCTTCAAACAACATCTTATCCTTCAGTGTCTCCTCATCTTCCCCAACCCCCAACCCCTGGCAACCACCATCCTACTCTCTATTTCAGAGGATAGCTTATAGATTCCTCACCGAAGTGAGAGTATACAGTATTTGTCTTTATCTGTCTGTCATTTCATTATGCATTTGCCCATTTAGCATTATGCCCATAAGGGCATCCTTCCTGTTGCCCATGGCAGGATTTTCTTCTTTTTATGGCTGAATAATATTCCATCATATCTATATCTACATCTGTATCTATCACATTTTCTTTCTTTTTATTGAAGTATAGTTGATTTATGTTTTGGGTATAAAACAATGTGGTTGTTTACATATATATATATATGTTCTTTTCAGATTCTTTACATTATAGGTTATTACAAACCCTTGAATACAGTTCCCTGTGCTATACAACAGTCCTTATTATTTATTTATTTTATATATAGTGGAAGTAGTAGTAGTGTTAGTCGCTCAGTCGTGTCTGACTCTTTGCGACCCCTTGGACTGTAGCCCACCAGGCTCCTCTGTCCATGGAATTCTCTAGGCAAGAATACTGGAGTGGGTTGCCATTTCCTCCTCCAGGGGATCTTCCAGACCCAGGGATTGAACTTGGGTCTCCTGCATTTCAGGCAGATTCTCTACCATCTGAGCCACCAGGGAAGCCCATACATAGTGGTATGTATCTGTTAATCCTAAATTCCTAGTGTATCTCTCCCCTACCTTTCCCTTTTGGTAACCATGAGTTTGTTTTCTGTTTGTGAGTCTATTTCGGTTTTGTATCATTTTTATTTAGATTCCACATATAAGTAATATCACATGATATTTGTCTTTGTCTGACTTATTTCACTTAGTATGATAATCTCTGTGTATCACACTTTCTTTATCCATTCATCTGGCAATGGACATTTAGGTCATTTCCACATCTTGACTACTGTGAAAAATGCCACAGAGAAAATGGAGTACAGATATCTGTTTGACTAGTGATTCAATTTCTTTCAGTCATATACCTAGGGATGCAGGAGACATGGGTTCAATCCCTGGGTCTGGAAGATTCCCCCAGGAGAAGGAAGTGGAAACCCACTCCAGTATTCTTGCTGGGACAATCCCATGGATAGAGGAATCTGGCCAGCTATCATCCATCAGGTTGCAAAAAGTTGGACACGACTGAGTGAGTAAAGAGGAACTGCAAGACAGCTAAATGCCATGGTTGAAATGATTATAGGATGCTGTGGGAGGTAGGGCACTGGGCCCTTTGCCGGGAGGTTTCTAGAACATGTCAAGTGTGACTAGAAGTAGGTTCAAGGGGACAATCCATTGCAGACACCAAATACAATAAACCTGTTTACTTGGCCAAGATGTGAAAAAGACTGATGCTTATCAGCCCATCAGTAAAGACAGAAGTTTTTCCTCTTAGCCTTACAGCACCAGAAATTGAGGAACTCTTGCCTGAGCATGTCATCAAGCTGTACATGCTGTTCTTTGTCCCTGTCCTATGCGGATATCCTATTTCAGGTCTGTTATCACCCACTGACCTCCCTTTGTGTCAAAAGTTGTGATCTTTGGGGTAGTGGTATTGGAATGATGCTTCAGAGGGCATTTGTTTTGAAGCCAGACAGACATGGATTTATTTATTTATTTTTTATTTCAAATATATTTTATTTTTTTTATTTCAAATATTAATTTTATTTTGCATTTATTTATTTATTTTTTTATTTTGCTTAACTTTACAATATTGTGTTGCTTTTACTATACATCAAGATGGATCCGCTGCCAGTATACACGGTTCCCCATCCTGAACCCTCCATGGATTTAGAACCACCTCTGTCCCTTTTGTAAGGCCTCCCCAGACAGCCATTTTGCTTTTTGGCATTTCTTTTCCATGGGGATGGTTTTGATCCCTGTCTCCTGTACAATGTCACGAACCTCATTCCATAGTTCATCAGGCACTCTATCTATCAGATCTAGGCCCTTAAATCTATTTCTCACTTCCACTGTATAATCATAAGGGACCTCCGGGAGCTGGTGATGGACAGGGAGGCCTGGCGTGCTGCGGTTCATGGGGTCGCAAAGAGTCGGACACGACTGAGCGACTGATCTGATCTGATCTGATCTGTCCCTTTTGCTGTTGTTGAGTTGCTAAGTCATGTCTGACTCTTTATGACCCCACAGACTGCAGCCTGCCAGTCTTCCCTGTCCCTCACTATTTCCAGGAGTTTACTCAGATTCATGTTCATTGAATTGGTGATACTATCTTACCATCTCATCTTCTGCTGACACCTCCTTTTGCTTTCGGTCTTTCCCAGCATCAGGGTCTTTTCCGATGATTCAGTTCTTTGCATCTGTCACTTTCTAAGCTTTTCAAACCCCACAGCTTCCCCAGTATTAAAGGAAGCTAATAATAATGCTTATGAGATAAGGTATCTAAAGGGCATAGCGGGTTACTGATACATACGGGATACATAATAATTGTTAGTTTCTTTTCCAAATTAGGGTGGTTGAACAGATGTGCAACCAGTTCTTGGAAATGCTCTTCAGATTAAAACCCCTCCTAGTTTTCCAGACAATAGAGCATTCTTTGACATTAATATGGGTCTAGAACAACCTGAAAGGCATAATCTGCAATTTCTCACACTTAACACGTTTTATACTATTGTGGCTTTGCATCTGTTGTTTGAGCAGAGAGCTGTGTTACCCATGCTTCAAAGTTTAGTCTGAATATCAAATCCTCTGTACTGCTTAGCTTAATTCACTCTTCCCTTTCAGGTGAAGTTGCTCATTTCCTTCCTTGTATTTCACTAAGCCTACAGTTCTCATATGGTCCATTTGCTTCATATACTCCGTATAATATCTTTTGTTACACATATCAAGCTATATTTGAATGATCTTTATGTGTCTACCTATAGAAGCTGTATTAGTTCATGCCTGTAGTTTTAGTACCCTTCTGCAAACTTTGTAACTGCTTTATAAATAGTTGAGTAGGTGAACAGCCAAATAACTGGGCAAATAAAGGAGTGATTGTATGGCTAGGGAAAATGAGTTTTTACTTGGTGCACAGCTCTACCAAGAGTTAGGAAGATAAACTAGACATGGTCCCCTTGTTTATGTGACAAATAAATCAAATATTTGATAAATTCCATGTAAATAAGAAGCCATAGATAGTAAGAACTCCAAATCTTGAATTAATAAACTTCATAAATAGTTTTATAAACTGAGTTCTCAATGTAAATGGAGTCTTTGTACTATATATATATATATATATATATATATGAAATCAGCATTACTATGACACCATTTAATCTGTTACTGTGGAATAAAGGGCTCCAGTTACTTAGCATATTATTATAGCAGACCAAATGAAAGTGAAAGTGAAGTTCCTCAGTCATGTCTGACTCTTTGTGACCCCGTGGACTGTAGCCCACCAAGCTCCTCTGTCCATGGGATTTTCCAGGCAAGAATACTGGAGTGGGTTGCCATTTCCTTCTCCAGGAAATCTTCCCAACACAGGAATTGAACCCGGGTCTCCTGCATTGTAGACAGACACTTTACCATCTGAGCCACCAGGGAAGTCAGTGGACCAAATGATTGACCTTAAAATTGACCTCAAAAATTGCATGCCCAAATGTCTATTTTATCAGTAGAGGTGTTTTGTGTTTTTTTTTTCCTTTTTTTCTTTTTGGTTATCATTCTCTAGTTAGATCTTAATGACTAATTATTCAGCTAAAATCATACCATCTGTTATGTATTAAGATATTTTATTTGAGAATGATGTTTAATGAAAAATTAAAAGTGCTGCCTGGATATTTTCCCCAGCATGTCTTATAGTAAAATTCTTCTTTTACATCTTCTCATAAATCTTAGAAATTCAAGTAAAATACACTGGTATGTTGAAAACTGATACCCTATTAATTGAATGAATAAAGCAAGACACAATTTACATTTAGCTTAATAAGCAAACCAACGTGAAAGCAGCTGTGTCCCATTAGCTCCTGAATTTCTGCAAAATGAAGAGGGAATCAGATATACAAAAAGAGTGTCTAAAATTGAGCAGCTTGTGCTTATGTTGCCATAGCTACCGAAGGTCTTTCTGATGCTTTACTGGGTTGGCAAAGAAATAAACCGTTTGGAGTAGTTGCACTAAACACTCTTACTCTCTGCAATAGTGCTGACATTTGACCACAAGCCTTCAGTTCCTCCACAGAGTGATATGAAAGGAAGCAGGGAAAATTCAAATTGCCTCATGAACATTGGATCCATTTTCTACAGCTGAGGGAGGGAAATCCTGCAGTTTAAGGACAAACATGAAGGCAGAAACATTCCAAATCACTTACATGCTATCTACCAAAAGCCGGTCAGATTCCTCTGAATGAAAATAGACCCACTCGGGAGGCAGTTTTGGATGTGGAGATTGAAAGTGACAGTGAACTGGAAGATTATCTTAAAGGAATCCCCCCTTCCTTAAGGAACTCCCTGTAGATGTACACGGCCACATCAAAGAAATTTCTTATGCTAGTTTGACTCTGCAGGTATAAAGAGAAATGTATCCAAGAGGAAATAAAGTTAGAGAGAGGTATAAAGTATGCCACTCTTTAGAAATAGATGCAAAGGGTAAATGTTATATTTTTTCCAGGAGTTTCAGTAGCACCAAATAGAGCTGTTTTAACGGAATAATTTTCTAGAAGATCATAGTAGAATGAGGGGGAAGTTACAGTGATTCCAAGAGTACTATGGAAGGTACTATGTTCTTTTGGAACGGGAGCCAACACTGCCTCCATCGTGCCACTTTTTTATTAAAAAAAAAAAAAATTTATCTTTTAAAATGAGATTAAACAGAAAATTAGAGAAATTTTTGAAGAGTTTAGCATTCTCATCTGGCATGAGTTAGGGCCACAGGTCTCAGAATTCTTCCTGTTTCAGTTTGCCTCCTCAGTGAGTTTTTCTGCCCTGATAAAATCACCAATACTACATTGGACCCAGTAATCATTTTCCTTAAGTTTCAAGCTCAAGAATGGACAACCTCTTAACATGCCCTGTTGTTGTTGTTCAGCTGCTAAGTTGAAAGGAACGGACATTTTAATTTCTATTACAGGAGAATGACAAGGTTAGAGTCAAATCTGTCTGTCCTAGGGATTAGGATAGGTCATGGAATGGCACCCATGTCATCACTATAACTCTAATACAAAGTCCAAAACCTTTAAACCAATTCATTTTCTAAATTCCAAAGCAAAAAGGAAAAAAAAAATGAAAGAAAACTATGAATTAAGGTAAACAATATTATTACTGGTGTTATTCTATAAAAATCCAGTGGACTGTATTTGTACTCTGTTACCAGTTTCTCAGGAGACGAATTATATGATGCTGGGGACATTATTTCTTTCTAATTCATTCATTCATTCTCTCTTTCCCCCAATCTCCCTTTCTGTCTAGATCTAAGCACAAATACTTATGTAAAAATCTGCACCAAGCTTTAGCAGTGATTAATCAGTACAGATATCCATAACTATGCTGTGCTGCGCTAAGTTGCTTCACTTGTGTCCAACTCTTTGTGACCCCATGGACTGTAGCCCACCAGGCTCCTCTGTCCATGGGATTCTCCAGGCAAGAATACTGGAGTGGGTTGTCATGCCCTTCTCCAGGGGATCTTACTGACCGAGGAATCAAACCCACCTCTGTTATGTCTCTTGCATTGGCAGGCGGGTTCTTTACCATTAATGCCACCTAGAAAGCCCATTCATAGCTATCAGTTCAGTTCTCCTCCTGCCTTCAATCTTTTCCAGCAGCAGGTCCTTTTCCAATAAGTCAGTTCTTCACATCAGGTGGCCAAAGTACTGGAGTTTTAGCTTCAGCATCAGTCCTTCCAATGAATATTCAGGACTACTTTCCTTTAGGATGGACTGATTGGATCTCCTTGCAGTCCAAGGGACTCTCAAGAGTCTTCTCCAACACCACAGTCAAAAGCACCAATTCTTCAGCGCTCAGCTTTCTTTATGGAACAACTCTCACATCCATACATGACTACTGGAAAAACCATAGCCTTGACTAGACAGATGTTTATTGGCAAAGGTCTCTGCTTTTAAATATGCTGTCTAGGTTGGTCATAACTTTCCTTCCAAGGAGCAAGCATCTTTTAATTGCATGGCTGCAGTCACCATCTGCAGTTTTTTTGGAGCCCCCAAAATAAAATCTGTCACTGTTGCCCCATCTATTTGCCATGAAATGATGGGACCAGATGCCATGATCTTCGTTTTCTGAATGTTGAGCTTTAAGCCAACTTTTTCACTCTCCTCTTTCACTTTCATTGAGAGGCTCTTTAGTTCTTCGTCACTTTTTGCCATAAGGGTGGTGTCATCTGCATATCTGAAGTTATTGATATTTCTCCCGGCAATCTTGAACCCAGCTTGTGCTTTATTCAACCCAGTGCTTCTCATGATGTACTCTGCATATAAGTTAAATAAGCAGGGTGACAAGATACAGCCTTAATGTACTCCTTTTCCTATTTGGAACCAGTCTGTTGTTCCATGTCCAGTTCTGTTGCTTCCTGACCTGCAAACAGGTTTCTCAAGAGCCAGGTCAGGTGGTCTGGTATTCCCATCTCTTTCAAAATTTTCCAGTTTATTGTGATCCACACAGTCAAAGGCTTTGGCATAGTCAAGAAAGCAGAAATAAATGTTTTTCTGGAACTCTCTTGCTTTTTCGATGATCCAATGGATGTTGGCAATTTGATCTCTGGTTCCTCTGCCTTTTCCAAAACCAGCTTGAACACCTGGAAGTTCATGGTTCACATATTGCTGAAGCCTGGCTTGGAGAATTTTGAGCATGACTTTACTAGCGTGTGAGATGAGTGCAATTGTGCGGTAGTTTTTGCATTCTTTGGCATTGCCTTTCTTTGGGATTGGAATGAAAACTTACCTTTTCCAGTCCTGTGGCCACTGCTGAGTTTTCCAAATTTGCTGGCATTTTCTCACTGTTGGTTTTACTAAATTAGGTTTTCCAAACCTAGCAAAACTATGTCCTTCTAGTTAAGATCTCACTTACATTTGCATCTAATACAATCATCTCAGCAATTTCCAAGAAGCACAATCTGATTTAATAATATTATAATAGTTAGCAAGTGTCTAGATATTAGGGACAGAAGGAAGGCTCATTGAAAAAAACAAATGAACTTGTGTCTATATCAGGTTTCTAAGTGACTTAAACAGAAGACAAAGATTTGGGTTCATTAGTTAGAAATAGCATTTCTGCACTTTAGAGCTCTTATGTATAAGGCAGTCAGATCAACAAATGTTCCTAAAAAGAGAACAAGATATATTGGAAGAGATTAATGACTGGAGTCAAGCAATCCTATCATTTGAGAGCAGGCACAACTAAAAATAGATAATATACTTGGTGCCCACTTACGATGTGTCAGTTTGATAGTCAGTTCTCAGAACTCTGAGATGGTGATGATGGTCATGGTATGAAAGAGAAAACTGAAACAGACCCAGAGGACGAAGGCACTTGCTTTTCAACTACCAAGAGCGTATTAGACAGAGTATATTAGAACTCCAATTCCCAGGCCTCTACCCCTATCCTAAACTGCAGATGTTTAGTGGGGGTTAGGGGGACAGGGAGACTGCCCTTGATTTTAATCCTTTTCCATCCAATGCCCATCCTGGAGCAGATTTCAGTGTCAGGACACATAGTTCCAAATTGACTCTGTGGCTCTAAAAGCGCTAGTGGGAAATAGAGAATTTGCTCAAGATCTAGAGGACAAACTGAAGGGGAGTCTTTTTTTTTTTTTTTAAATCACTTCCCTCAAGGAAATTAACTCAGAATCCTCACTGGATGTGTTTCTTCTCTCAAGGTGGTGATGACATGATTGAAATGATGGAGGCAAGAAGCCTCGTTATTCTTCTTCCATTTTAAGCTCTTGCCTCCTCCCACTGACCTGTAGAGCCCTTGGATCCTAGCCCCTGTTTTCTCTCTTCCCACTTACCCTTTCCCCAACTTGATGACAAAGGTCTGCCCAGTCAAAGGTATGGTTTTTCCAGTGGTCATGTATGGATGCGAAAGTTGGACCATAAAGAAAGCTGAGTGCTGAAGAATTGATGCTTTTGAACTGTGGTGTTGGAGAAGACTCTTGAGAGTCTCTTGGACTTCAAGGAGATCAAATCAGTCAATCCTAAAGGAAATCAGTTCTGAATATTCATTGGAAGGACTGATGCTGAAGCTGTAACTCCAATACTTTGGCCACCTGATGCAAAGAATTGACTCATTGGAAAAGGACCTGCTGCTGGGAAAGACTGAGCAGGAGGAGAAGGGGATGACAGAGGATGAGATGGTTGGATGGCATTACCGACTCAATGGACATGAGTTTGAGCAAGCTCTGGGAGTTGAGGATGGACAGGAAAGCCTGGCGTGCTGCAGTCCATGGGGTCGCAAAGAGTTGGACACAACTGAGCGACTGAACTGAACTGAACCAAACTTACCCTTTGCTCAGGTAGGGATTTCACTCTCTCTCAACTCCTCCTTGCTTCCATTTCCATGCGTGAGCCTTCACGTGGGGCTCTATTTAACAGACCCCACTCTCATCTGAAGATTCTAATGTATTATTTTTTTTTTTTTTTAAAGAAATCTGATGTTCTGATATGGGTAGGCAACATTTATATCAGATCAACCAGGGCATGAAGTGCATAAATTATTCAGTACGAATTGGGGGACTTGACTTGGGGTTGTGGAGAGAGGCATACAGGTTGTGCTTCCTGTATCAGTGAAAGGCAAGCCATTAATAAGCCAGAAATGACCTAGTTTGTAAACTCCTTTAACTCAGAGTTGAAGGTAGAAGCTTAGCTGGCAAACCAGCAGGTAGTCAATGAGCTCATAGGATTCTCCCTTAATTGACTTGGCCAAGAAGTAACTTGGTAACATACAGCAGAGTCAGATATAATCATAGGGGGTGAGTAATTTTGCAGTGATTTAACCAGAGAAGAAAATCTTAGCATAACTACTAATTTCTGAGACAGACACACACTGTTTCTAATTCCTTAAATGAATTTTGGAGCAATCAGTAAGGCAAAATAGGGTTTCGGATTACACATTTCTCAACAGTCATCCTATTTAGAAATTCATGTTGTGGTGGCTGGCCATCATGATGCATTTACTTTGGCTCAGTCTCAAAAATGGCAGAATTCTAGAGCAGGAGACCGAGAAGACGATGGCAATGACTCCATTAGAAAATGTTAGGATCGTCAGGACTTCCTTGGTAGTCCAGTGGTTAAGACTTTGCCTCCCAATGCTGAGGATGTGGGTTCAATCTCTGCTGCTGCTGCTAAGTCGCTTCAGTCGTGTCCGACTCTGTGCGACCCCAGAGACGGCAGCCCAACAGGCTTCCCCGTCCCTGGGATTCTCCAGGCAAGAACACTGGAGTGGGTTGCCATTTCCTTCTCCAAGGCATGAAAGTAAAAAGTGAAAGTGAAGTCACTCAGTCATGTCCAACTCTTAGCGACCCCATGGACTGCAGCCGACCAGGCTCCTCTGTTCATGGGATTTTCCAGGCAGGAGTACTGGAGTAGGGTGCCATTGCCTTCTCTGGGGTTCAATCTCTAGTTAGGGAAATAAGAGCCCATATCTCATGGCCAAAAAATTAAACAAAAAACAGAAAGAACATTGTAACAAATCCAACAGAGACTTTAAAAATGGTTCACATCAAAAAATCTTACAAAAAAATTAAGTGTTTAGGTATCTATCCATATGTGTTTTAATCCAGTCACAAGAAAGACAGATATAAGTGAAATTAAGTCTATAGACCTAATAAACCAAGGCCACTTAGAATAATCAAGTGGAAGATCAAAATGGGAGCAAAGCAAATTGTTATTTCTATATACTTAAGTCATCACAAAATGGTGGAAATGGTGACAGATCTTATTTTCTTGGGCTCCAAAATCAATTATGAATGGTGACTGCAGCCATGAAATTAAAAGACATTTGCTCTGTGGAAGGAAAGCTGTGATAAACCTGGACAGCATATTAAAAAGCAGAGACATCACTTTGCCGGAAAAGGTCCATATACTTAAAACTATGGTTTTTCCAGTAATCATGTACGGATGTCATCAGAATTGGCCCATTAAGAAGGCTGAGTGCCAAAGAACTGATGCTTTGGAACTGTGCTGTTGGAGAAGAGTCTTCAGAGTCCCTCAGATGTTAAGGAGATAAAACCAGTGAATCCTCAAGGAAATCAACCCTGAATGTTCATTGGATGGACTGAAACTGAAGCTGAAGCTCCAATACTTTGGCCACCTGAAGCAAAAAGTCGAATCACTGGAAAAGACCCTGATGATGGGAAATATTGAAGGCAAAAGGAGAAGGGGGTGCCAGAGGAAGAGATGGTTAGATAGCACCACTGACTCGATGGACATGAATCTGAGCAAATTCAAGGAGATAGTGAAGGACAGGGAAGGCATGCTGGAGTCCATGGAGTTGCAAGAATTAGACACAAATTAGTGACTGAAAATGGAGAAGGCAATGGCACCCCACTCCAGTACTCTTGCCTGGAAAATCCCATGGGTGGAGGAGCCTGGTAGGCTGCAGTCCATAGGGTCGTTAAGAGTAGGACACGACTGAGCGACTTCACTTTCACTTTTAACTTTCATGCATTGGAGAAGGAAATTGCAACCCACTCCAGTGTTCTTGCCTGGAGAATCCCAGGGACAGAGGAGCCTGTTGGGCTGCTGTCTATGGGGTCACACAGAGTCGGACACAACTGAAGCAACTTAGCAGCACCAGCAGCAGTGACTGAATAACAACAAGCCATCATGAGGGCTTCCCCAGTGGCTCAGTGGTAAACAATCCACCTACAATGCAGGAGACACAGGAGAATGTGGGCTTGATCCCTGGGTAGGGAAAATCCCCTGGTGGAGGAAGTAGCAACCCACTCCAGTATTCTTGCCTGGAGAATCCCATGGACAGAGGAGCCTTGTGGACTACAGTCCATGGGGTCTCAAAGAATTAGACATGACTGAGTGTGCACGCACACACACATACACACACACGTAGCCATCACAAGAGAAAGGGATAAAAGGTCTGTTCATCTTCTTATCTCCTATATCAGGCACCTCCTGTCAGGAGGCAGAGGCCACACAATAATTTGAACAAGATAAGTTTAATATAAAGAATTATTAACCACTTTAGAAGAGACAAATTACCAAATGGCGATAAAAGAGAATAGTTAAATAATCTATAGTTGAGGGTAAGAGCCTGTTACACTAAATTATGTAACCCCTGCCCAAATTCACACATTAAAGCCCTGACCCCTATGTGACGGTATTTGGAGGAAGAACCTTCAGAAAAATAATTAAGGTTAAATGAGTTCTAAGAGTTGAACCTTAATCCAACAAGATTGATGTCCTTTAAGGAAAGGAAGAGATAACAGAGGTGCTGATGCTTGGACCGTGTGAGGGCCCAGTGAAAAGGGGGCCCTCTGGAAGTCCAGAAAGGTCTTAACCAGAAAAGTCAAGTTTGCAGGCACCTAGGTCACAGGCTTCCTGAGTTGTGCGAAAATAAATGTCTGTGGTTTAAACCACCCAGTCTGTGGTATTTTGTATGGCAGCCCAGGCAGATTATACAGCTCCCACGAAAGAACAAACAGACTAAACAAAATATTTTCATCACACATATAGATGTACCTGTCCCTTCATTCCCTGGCCCCATCTCAGTGGATGTGTCAGAATGTAAGCTGGGAAGTTCCCACAAGTAAGTGGACTACCCTCTTCTCTGCCCAAAGATGTGACCCCCACTGCCACACCAGAAGCTCCACTCCAAGATGGTGATTATTCTGTGTATCAAACTTCTGGATGATTTCCTCAGTCTTGGTCTACCTTCTGTCTCATTAAAGATTTTATCTGGAAACTTGATCTTGGAATTTTTAATAAGAGTCTTTCCAATAGTTATCCAAAGCCCTAACATTGCACACACACACACACACACACACACACACACAGCTTCTGTCTTCCTTCTGGATAATCTAGTATGACTTTGGGCATGAGAAAAGCTCTAGTCTCAGAAACTTCTTACATTTTCCTCCTTGGCCATCATTCACAGGAGCTGGTCAGCAACATATGGTCAGCAACATATGGTACCATTGCTGAAAGTCTATCTTGTTAGACAAGCTTCAGTTTAGCCCAGAATACATGCCAGTTCAGTCCAGAACCACTTATTTCTCTTCTCTGAAAAGATCTATACTTAAGGCCATACTTTCTTTACAAACATATGATGACTGTGTCAGAAATGAAATATTCCTAATAATCACATTATTCACAAAAGGGAAGGAATCTTGGTGCCTTTCATCATACATTATCTTAACCTTGTTCTCCACCATTTCTTGGGCATAAACAATGGGTGAACCACATATTGTTGACACCACTTGTGTAATTTTTCCACTCATATTTTTCTGCTCATCCTATTCATGTTTTTATAGTTAATTTAGTCTTTGATGGTTAAAGATATAGCCAAATTAGATGGATGAAAAACAGCAAATCTTGCAAAGTATAAATTTCCTCTTTTTGGCAAATGACTTGTAGGAAAAAAATTAAGAGATTCTTTTCAAAAGTGTCAACAATTTTTTTCACAGACATTTTATGGTTTGGGTTTTATGGTGAAAGATTTGATACATTTTACAGCTCAACTATATAATTAATTTTGTATACACAGATTCCCAAAATGCCTGCATTTTGTACAAAAGATTCAGCATGAAACAATACCTGTTGTTTAAATGCCCTTAAAATATCTAGAAAACACTTGACTCTTACTCTCATCTACTCATAAAACAGATGTGCATACAAACATCCTTTAATCTCTCTGAATTGGATTCTATAGGGATCTTGTTAAAGCTGCATGAGGCCAACTGAAGCTCAAAGGTGCGGGGGGGTGGGGTGGGGGCAGGAAATGAAGCCTTGTGTGAAGCTTGCTGCCATCTATCAGATCAGATCAGATCAGTCGCTCAGTCGTGTCCGACTCTTTGCGACCCCATGAACCGCAGCACGCCAGGCCTCCCTGTCCATCACCAGCTCCCGGAGGTCACCCAGACTTGCATCCATCGAGTCAGTGATGCCATCCAGCCATCTCATCCTCTGTCGTCCCCTTCTCCTCCTGCCCTCAATCCCTCCCAGCATCAGAGTCTTCTCCAATGAGTCAACTCTTCACATGATGTGGCCAAAATACTAGAGTTTCAGCTGCCATCTATAAATGGCCAGAAAACAGAAGATTTTGTAACTGTGCTAAACAATGGGTTTATAGGTCAGGATGCTACTGCTGAGAAAGGAACATTTTTCAGGTTGCCTTTGATGAGGCCAGCATAATTTTAAAGCCATTTTTTACTGCAAAAGCACCTGACCCAATAAAGGACAGTGGTTTATGGATAATACCTAGTTCCCCTTCTGAGTGTGTCAGCATTTTTGTTGATCTAAAAATGTACTAACCCTGTAAGTTCCTCGCAGAAAACCCATCGCTGCCAGGTAGTGGCAGAGATCTGGAAGGTTCAAGCAGTGACCACGGGAACACAGTTAACTGAATGAGATCATCCCTCTCAGTGGTCTCCAGGGAGGTAAGAGATGTGAATGCTGGCAAGTAGAAATTAGCCCTCTTTCTTTGGATCTGCTATTAATGCTTTGACTCAGTGGCCTCCCATGTGTCCTTAACCTCTTTTTCTATTAGCAGCAATACAAATAATCTTTTCAAAACATCAGAAATTAGTGATGCCTTGACTTGTTGAACAATAGTTTGAAATATAACAATGCCTGCTAAATCTTTGTACAGCTTCTAGATATAAGGTTGTTTCCTACTTTTTCCGTGTGTGGGTGTGTGAAATATAGATGAACTATGGTTCATTTAGATTAATGTCAATCTACATTTGCCCAGTGCCAGCTATTAGGTCAAATGCTTTCTTTACAAACCTGGATACAGAGTCTCTGAAAAGGCTAGGTTAGCAGTAGAAAAATTGTCAGGTCAAATATTTTCCTGTGAATGATACCATTCTGAAATCCAGGTGTTTGCAGGTAGTTAGTTAAACACTTGCAGTTAATTTCCTTTTCCCAGATATACACATTCACAAAGTTAGCAAAAATGTTTCTCCTGCAGATGCAGAGTGTTGACCCATATATCTGTGTCATCTAATGACATGAGTTTGAAACTTTGGGAAGATTGAGCATGAATTTCATGATTTGAGTGTCAGAGTAGATACGGACCACTATCAGTGATTCTGGGTCTATAGTGTAGGATGTTTATTTTCATGTTGAGTTGGAGTTTACTGAGCTTATTTTACTTATTGGATGGCATGTATAATTGATATCCAGTCTAAACATAAAACTTAAGCTTAGGTCTAAACAGACTGATGAGTGGCTAGGTAACAGATAGATCGTTCTATTTTTTTTTAATATAAATTTATTTATTTTAATTGGAGGCTAAATACTTTACAATATTGTATTGGTTTTGCCATACATCAACTTGAATCTGCCATGGGTGTACATGTGTTCCCCATCCTGAACGCCCCTCCCACCTTCCTCCCCATACCATCCCTCTGGGTCATCCCAGTGCACCAGCCCCAAGCATCCTGTCTCATGCATCGAACCTGATGATATTATACATGTTTCAATGTCATTCTCCCAAATCATCCCACCCTCGCCCTCTCCCACAGAGTCCAAAAGACTGTTCTATACATCTGTATCTCTTTCTCTGTCTCTCATACAGGGTTATGATTACCATCTTTCTAAATTCCATATATACGCATTAGTATACTGATCATTCTAAATTTAGAAAATTCATACAGAAACAATGCAAATTGCACATTAACAAACTGTTCCAAATGTTAAGTCTAGAGCAAAAATAATAATTATTTATAGATTTGTGATCACCTAAAGTAGGCAATTCAGCAATGTAATACAACTGCACAGAAATGCATTACGTATATATGTATCAGCCCTGGGTGTTCTTTGGAAGGAATGATGCTAAAGATGAAACTCCAGTACTTTGTGAAGAGTTGACTCATTGGAAAAGACTCTGATCTTGGGAGGGATTAGGGGCAGGATGAAAAGGGGACGACGGAGGATGAGATGGCTGGATGGCATCACTGACTCAATGGATGTGAGTTTGAGTGAACTCCGGGAGATGGTGATGGACAGGGAGGCCTGGCGTGCTGAGATTCATGGGGACGCAGAGTCGGACATGACTGAGCAACTGAACTGAACTGAACTGAACTGATGTATACATATACACTGTGCTATGCTTAGTTGCTCGGTCATGTCCAACTCTTTGCCACCCACTGCACTGTAGCCCACTAGGCTCCTCTATCCATGGGATTTCCCAGGCAAGGATACCAGAGTGGACTTCCAATTTTTTCTCCACAGGATCTTCCCAACCCAGGGATTAAACCCACATCTCATGTATCCTGCATTGTAGGTGGATTTTTTATCTGCCAAGCCATTGGAGAAGCCCTAGGTATATGTATGTGCGTATATATATATACACACATACATATATATACACAATTCATAGCTAAATCTTCCAACATAAGAGATTACAGATATATCCTTTATTTAAAGATTTTTCCCTTTACCCCTTTATTTAGGAAGTATTTATGTTCCCAAGGAGCCAAGACTGGCTTCATATCTGTGACTGTATGGGTCTAACTTCTTTAGTAACCACATTGGTGCTGAGCATAAGTTTGTAATAAAATCTGTCAAATGTAAGTGAAGAGTAAGTTTAGCAGTACAAATAAAGAGCATATTAAGTGTCTCCTCACTAAATCCGTCTCCTGGCAGACAGGCTTGATATACAAGTTGTTCTGGTTGCAGAATGTTAAATTATTAAAACAAGGTAGACAAGCTCATCTGAACAAGCTAGTAGACTAACTGTTAAGAGGCTCAATTGCCTTGTTCGTGTGAATTTTCTTCAGTCTTAGTTTTCTTAGTCCTTTTATCATTAGCAATTCTCTGGACAACTCAGACTCACAAAGTGCTTTAGTTCTAGAATGCACAGCTCTGCAGTGACCATTTAAACTCATTTAAAGTTGTGGTTAAATTGGACAGGATCAATTCAACTGAACTCGGCTCACCTGTACAAAGAAATCATTGGCTCATTTGATTCCCCAACTAAAGTCAAACTTCAGCAATAGTATCAATAATGGGAATCAGGAGTTATTATCAAAATACCTCAACTTACAAATCAGAAGGCTTTGGTAACATTTTTTAACCACCACATTACTAAGAAGAATGTAGATCACAAAGGGACTATTTTTGATATCACATCTCAGTTGAACTATATTATAATGTTTGTGATGGCAGTAACGTCATATGTGTAGGTACAAATAAAACAGTGAGCAAAAGCTATGTACCTTTGCGAAGAATACTTTTTCTGGAAGGAATGAAGGTGATCCAAGTAAGAAAAAATGATATATCAAAGCATAAATACCTTTAGAAATTAATGATGAATGAACCTTAACAAGGCATAGCTCTAATTTCACCTGTGTCATTAAGAGTGCAAATGATTTCTATTTCTGAGCTTCTAACATTTTCTATATACTTCATGCCATAGCTGTTTGTGGAGGTATGCTTATTCCTATGAGACTATTTTTTAGTATTGTTTCATTTATTTAGGCATTCAGCAAGTGACTGTTGAATGTCTATTTTGTATACAGTACTAGACATAGGGAGAAAAATCAAGATCTTTAACTTACAAGTCCCGCCCTGAGTGACTGTATAAATCATTATCTGGAAAGCATTTTGCTGTTGTTGTTACTCCCTTCAAAACATAGCACGAATAAATGTTCAGTGAACACTCTGTGAATGACAGAAACAATAAGTCAATATGACTATTTTCAAATAAATGTTATCACATATGTGCTTTTTCATTCCTGAGAAGCTGACCTTTGACACTTGTTCCAGAAAGGTGCCCAGGGCTTTCCCCAATTTTTGCATTCCTGGTTTTCTGTTCTGAATGCGTGTGTGCTCAGTCACTTTAGTCCTGTCCGACTCTTTATGACCCCATGGACTGTAGCCTGCCAGACTTCCCTGTCTATGGGATTCTCCAGGCAAAAATTCTGGAGTGGGTTCCCATGCTCTCATTCAGAGGATCTTCCAGACCCAGGGATCAAACCTAGATCTCCTGCATTGCAGGTGGATCCTTTACTGCTGAGCCACTGGGGAAGCTCCTTTGTTCTGACTATGAAGCCTCTTTAACATTTGCCTCATATCTGAACAGTTGATATCTGCTTCTGGTTAAATTTATTCTATTGAGTGGCTAGGTAAAAATTAACTACTTCTACTTACTCCATTTTCAATTCTACAAGGGAGTTCATTTCAAGAGCATCAGATTGAGGAAAAATTCAATACCAGATTTGGTACCTAAAAGACTAGGAATATCACAGCTTATTTTGCCAAAAGAGTATTAGTCCTTGAACATATTAAGTGGCCTTTTTCCCTACTGGGGAGGAACACTAAATCCCTTGACTATCTTGTTCTGTTGCTGTTGATGTTGGTCATTCAGTCTTGTCCAGCTCTTTGCAACCACATGGACTGAAGCACACCAGGATTCCCTGTCCTTACCATCTCCCGGAGCTTGCTCAAACTCATGTCCAGTGAGTTGGTGAGGCCATCCAACCATCTCTTCCTCTGTCATTCCCTTCTCCTTTTGGCCTCAACATTTCCCAGCGTCAGGGTCGTTTCCATTGAGTTGGATCTTTGCATCAGGTGTCCAAACTACTGGAATTTCAGCGTCAGCACTAGTCCTTCCAAAGAATGTTCAGGATTGATTTCATTTAGGATTGACTGGTTTGATCTCCTTGCAGTCCAAGGAACCCTCAAGAGTCTTCTACAACACCACAGTTCAAAGGCATCAATTTTTTGGCACTCAGCTTTATATATGGTCCAACTCCCACATCCATACATGAGAAAAAAAGAAAAGAAAGAAAGTGAAGTCACTCAGTCATGTCTGACTCTTTGCAACCACATGGACTGTAGCCTACCAGACTCCTCCATCCATAGGATCTTCCAGGCGAGAGTATTAGAGTGAGTTGCCATGTCCTTCTCCAGGGGATCTTCCTGACTTAGGGATCAAACCCAAGTCTCCTGCATTGCAGGCAGATGCTTTACCGTCTGAGCTACCAGAGAAAAACCATAGCTATCAGAGAAAAATGAATGAAAAACCATAGCTTTGACTGTATGGATCTTTGTCAGTAAAGTAACATCTCTGCTTTTTACTATGCTGTCTAGGTTGGTCATAGCTTTTCTTCCAAGGAGCAAGCAACTTTAAATTTCATGGCTGAAGTCACCATCTGCAGTGAATTTGGAGCCCAAGAAAATAAAATCTCTCACTGTTTCCACTGCTTCTCCATCTATTTGCCATGAAGTGATGGGACCAGATGCCATGATCTTACTTTTTTTTAATGTTGAGTTTTAAGCCAAATTTTTCACTCTCCTCTTTCACCTTCATCAAGAGGCTCTTTAGTTCTTCTTCGCTTTCTGCCATAGGGTGGTATCCTCTGCATATCTGAGGTTATTAATATATCTCCTGGCAATTTTGATTCCAGATTGTCATTCATCCAGGTTGGCATTTCTCATGATGTATTCTGCATATAAATTAAATAAGCCAGGTGACAATACACAGCCTTGATGTACTCCTTTCTCAATTTGGAACCAGTCTGTTTCATGTCTGGTTCTAACTGTTGTGTCTTGACCATCATACAGGTTCCTCAGGAGGCAGGTAAGGTGGTCTGGTACTCCCGTCTCTTTAAGAATTTCCCACAGTCTGTTGTGATACACACAGTCAAAGGCTTTAGTGTAGTCAATGAAGCAGAAGTAGATTGTTTCCTGGAATTCTCTTGCTTTTTCTATGGTCCAACAGGTGGCGATTTGATGTCTGGCTTTGTATTTGTATTTACCTTTCTAAATCCAGTTTGTATGTTTGGAAGCTCTTGGTTTATGTACCGTTGAAGTCTGGCATGGAGAATTTTGAGCATTACTTTGCTAGCTTGTGAAATGAGTGTAATTGTGTGGTAGTTTGAACGTTTTTTGGCATTGCCCTTCTTTGGGATTCAAATGAAAACTGACATTTTCCAGTCCTGTGGCCACTGTTGAGTTTTCCAACTTTGTTGGCATACTAAGGTTTACGATGCACTTGAATAGCATCATCTTTTAGGATTTGAAATAGCGCAGCTGGAATTCCACCACTTCCACTAGCTTTGTTCATAGTAATGGTTCCCAAGGCCCCCTTGAATTCACACTAAAAGATATCTGGCTCTAGGTGAATGACCACACCATCGTCATTATCTGAGTCATTAAAATCTTTTTTGTATAGTTCTGTGTATTCCTGCCACCACTTCTTAATGTCTTCTGCTTCTGTTAGATCCATAACATTTCTAACCTCTTTTGTGCCCCTCTTTTCATGATATTTTCCCTTGGTATCTCTAATTTTCTTGAAGACATCTCTAGACATGTCCATTCTATGGTTTTCCTCTTTTTTTTTTTTTTTTTTTTTGCATTAACTTAGGCAGGCTTTCTTATCTCTTCTTGCTATTCTTTGGAACTCTGCATTCAGATGGGTATATCTTTCTTTTTCTCCCTTGCTTTTAGTTTCTCTTCTTTTCTCAGCTATTTGTAAGGCCTCCTCAGACAACCATTTTGCCTTTTTGCATTTCTTTTTCTTGGAGATGATTTTGATCACCTCCTTTACAGTGTCAGGAACCTTCACCCATAGTTCTTCAGGCACTCTGCCTATCAGATCTAATCCCTTGGATCTATTTGTCACTTCCACCATATAATTCTATGGGATTTGATTGAGGTCATACCTGAATGGTCTAGTGGTTTTCCCTACTTTTTTCAATTTAAGTCTGAATTTGGCAATAAGGAGTTCATGATCTGAGCCACAGTCAGCTCCCAGTCTTGTTTTTGCTGACTGTATAGAGCTTCTCCATCATTGGCTGCAAAGAATATAAATATCTGATTTTTGGTATTGGCCATCTGATGATGTCCATGTATAGAGTCTTCTCTTGTGTTGTTGGAAGAACATGTTCCCTATGATCAGTGTATTCTCTTGGCAAAAGTCTATTACCTTTGCCCTGCTTCATTTTGTACTCTAAGGCCAAACTTTTCTGTTACTCCAGATATCTCTTAGCTTCCTATTTTTGCATTCCAGTCCCCTATGATGAAAAGGATATCTTTTTGGGGGGTGTTAATTCTAGAATCTCTTGTTGGAAAATGAAGCAGCAACCTAATCCAGTAATCTTACTGGAAGAATTCCATGGACAGAGGAGCCTGGCAAGGCTACAGACTATGAGGTCACAAGAGTTAGCCATGACCTGTGACTAAACCACCGCCTAGAAGGTCTTGTGGGTCTTCATAGGAACGGTCAACTTCAGCTTCTTTGGCTTTAGTGGTTGGGGCATAGACTTGGATTACTGTGATATTGAATGGTGTGCCTTGGAAATGAACAAGATTATTCTGTCATTTTTGAGGTTGTACTCAAGTACTGCACTTACCCAGCAACATGTCTGTGCCTCTTTTCAATCAAATCTGGAGGTCTTAACTCACTACTCTAATTTGTATTTCTTAATTGTAATGTTTTCTATTTTTCATTGTTTACAAATGTTTTTTACAATCTTCAAATAATTTTCAAATTGAGAGAGATGACTATCTTGCACAAAATTGCTACTTGCATTTTCATTTCCGTTAAATACCTCTTTAAGAATACATCAGCTTAATGAAGTTGTTAAGTTGAAAAAAATGAATAAATTAATAAAAATTCATAAAGTTAAGATGACCTTTTCATTATTATTATTTTATTAGTTTCTCAATTTTTAACTTTAAATTTAATGCTTCACTGATTCTTTCTCCAACTATTTAACAATTATTACATCTTAGGCACTCTCCTAGGTGCTGGCAAAATAAAACAAGAATGTGCATGCTAAGTTGCTTCAGTCATGTCCAAGTCTTTGTGACCCTATGGACCATAGCTCACAAGTCTCCTCTGTTCAGATTCTCCAGGCAAGAATACTGGAGTGCATTGCCATTTCCTTCTTCAGGGGATTTTTCCTGACCCAGGGTTCGAACCTGCATCTCTTATGTTTATTGCATTGACAGGTGGGTTCTTTACCATTAGCAACACCGGGAAGCCCCAAAACAATGAATAAAATCAGCTAAAAATCACTAGCTTCATGGATCTTGTCTTCTTGATGATAAAAAATACAACCAACTTTTTTGCATAAAAAGGACTATTTTACTTCTTCAAATCTGATGCTCTCAGAAGACTAAAATAAATAACCAAAAACATAAAAAAAATTTGTGTTAAGAGTAAACATCTCAACTATTTCTTAGGCAGAGATTCATGCAAATGTGGTCAGAAGGCATTCCCAATTGGCTATCACCTCTTTAAGAGACAAATATATTTTACTTCATCTGTTAGATCAGTAGTTCTCAAATTATTATCCCCAGGCCAGCAATATTAGTATCAGGACCCTCTGAGAACTTGTTGGAAATGCACATGCTATGGCCTCATGGGCCCTCTGAATTAGACAGACTGATGACAGGGCCCAGCAACCTATGTTAAGTTCTCACACAGATTTGGATGAAACGGCAGAGGGTGTACAGTTAGGAGTTTCAGGCAAAGTGGAGAATGTTGGCATACCAAGATGAGACAGAATTAGCTGGCATGACTCATGTTAGTAATTTTCATTTCTATATAGAGATGCAATTTGCAAAGTTATTTTCATAAGTTTTATACCAGTCAATCAATGCAGTGTGCTATGTTAAGAAATATCATCTTTGTGATGATTAATTGTGTAGGTCATTTGACTGCCCAGAAATCTGGTTGAACAGGATTTCTGAGCGTGTCTGGGAGGGTGTTTCTAGAAGATATTAGCATTTGAATTGGTGAACTGAGGAAAGCAGATGGCCCTTTCTAACGTGGACGGACATCAGCTAATCTACTGAAGGCCTGAATAGAACAAAAATGTGGAGGACAGGGGAATTTGTCCTCTCTCTGTTCTTAGTGAAATCATAAGTCTTGTTTAACTGCATATTGAGGATGGTAGAGAATTTCATGCTCACAATACCTATGTAACTCACTAGTAAGCACATCATTAGTCATTAGAGAAATACAAATTAAAATCACAGTGAGATACCACATAAGGCTTTCCAGTGGTAAAGAATTTGCCTGCCAAGCAGGAGACATGGATTTGATCACTGGATCAGGAAGATCCCCTGGAGAAGGAAATGGCAACCCACTTCAGTATTCTTGCCTGGAGAATCCCATGGACAGAATCATATATGACTCAGTACCTAAAGAGCAGCAGCAGAGATACCACTTCACAAACTTTAGGATGCCTATAATTAAAAGGATGAATAATAACAAATGCTGACAAGAATGTGTAAAGCTTGGGACCTCCATGCAATTTTGGTTTTAATCATAAAACTAATGAAGATACAGCCCATAAGACAGATGAACCTTGAAAAGATTATGCTAATTGAAAGAAGATAAACACAAAAGAAACATATGATTCTATTTATATGAAATACCCAGATAAGCAAATCAATAGAGACAAAAGTAGATTGGAGCTGGCAGTGGAGGGTAGGGAAGAAGAGGGGTCTAGTAAATGTGTATGTGATATTACATGGGGATGAACTCACTAAATTGGACACTGAAAAAGAACTGATTTTATGGTATATGTATTATATTTCAATTTTTTAAATTGAGAATGACATCATGATCTTTTTCATGATTAGGGGTAGCTAGTGGAACTGAAAAGCTGTTTGGTTCCAGGGAAAATAAATAAGATTGAAGTTCAATAATCATGCTATCTAATTTATCTATCTTCATCTGAGCCTTCTTTAAAAGCAAGCAATGTAATTGAGTAGAGCATCAAGGAAAAGTGTGCAATTACCACCCTGGATAAAGGTACTTAGTTAAAAAGACAAGAGGCAGCTCATATGCAAAGCACTGACCACTCACTAAACTGTTGGCTCTGGAATGTGGTTTCACCCACTCAAAGTGAGGGGTGCTGTTTCTAATTTGCATAAAGCTGCTATTAATATATAGAATTATATGAATTAATACTAATAAAAACAATGGAGAAAAGGGGATATCTGCTAGTTCAATATAATTCATATTTATAGTTCAATATTAAGAGAACTATCATAATTATGAAAATTGCATTCTTAATCTCAGGCAAGTCATCCTGAAAAATAATTGTTTTTTTCTTGGCTGTGCCACCTGACTTTGGGATCTCAGTTCTCCAATAAGGGATTCAAGACAGTGAAAACATCAAATCTTAACCACTGGACTGCCAGGGAATTCTCTTTCCTGAAAATATTTGATGCAAATATGTGCATATCCTTAAAAAATATGATATTTAGTACTAACTCATTAAAATTAATTACACCAGTGAAATCATTCAGCAAAAATAGGAATGGTAACTAAATGGATATATTAACAGATATCAAACACAATCTGCTTGCAGAGTTCTTAGAATGTTTGCTACAGGTAATAGTCATTTCCATATAAAGTAATATTTATTTCCTGTACATAAGTAGAAAAATTTAATATGTAATAACTTATAGATTATAAATTGGGCATGTGCACAGAAGTGACAAAATGCTCTAAGAGGCAAAATACATTGCAAAATGCCAAGTAATAAAACATGTTTTAGGTACAATAGTTAATGAACTATGTCTGACACATCTTAGACAGTCTTAAGATTAACACTAAATGTTTACATCTTTAGCCATGCATATTGAGCTTCATCTTAATACAAGTTTAGTTAACAAACACTAGAACTAATGTTTTTACATTTTCATCTTCAAATAAAATCAGGGGTGAGATATGAAAACAACATTCAACAATTTTACTAGTATGTAAATGACCCACATAGAAAGATGTCAATTAAAACCGAATTGCTGGCTATCTATCCTTGGAATGACCAAAAAGCCTACATGTTTTCTACAAAAGTTAGTACAGGCTATAAAAACCAACTTGGGATGTGACTATCTAGTGCATAAAAGAGTGAATCATTCAATTGTCAAAGCAATATTACCTCTAAATGTTTTCTGGTCAATATACAATACCAAAAACCTACAACTTTGCATAGATAACTTTTTTTTGCAAACTGGAGTAGGTACAAAACTTGTTTCACAGTTATACACTGACCAGTATTTGTGAGACTTATGAACTTTAAAAAAGTTGATTCAATGTTAAAATTATGATGTGAACTCAAGGTAGTAAAGAAAAAAATGTGGCTGTGTTATTTAATTGAACACCCCCCACACACACACCACAAAACAATAACAACAACAACAACAACATCACTGAGGTGCTTCCCTGGTGGCTCAGTGGTAAAAAAATCCACCTGCCAACACAGTAGACATAGGTTCAAATCCTGGTCCAAGAAGATTCCACATGCCTCAGAGGAACCAAGCCTATGTACCACAACTACTGAACCTGTGCTCTAGAACCCCAAAGCTGAAACTTCTAAAGCCCTCACATTCTAGAGCTCATGTTCTGCAACAAAAGAAGCCCACACAGTGAGAAACCTGAGCACCATAACTAAAGGGTAGCCCCTGATGGCTGCAACTAGAGAGGAGTCCACACAGCAACGAAGACTCAGAAAAACCAAAAATAAATACATACAATTGTAAAAAGTCACCAAGGTCTAACTGCCATACATATACTAGCAAAGTCATTGCTACCTAACAGTCTTGACATACTGGCTGTAGGATATATTTTAAGAAAATATTGCTAACTTTAAAGAAGATAATTAATAGGATAATTACTTTCCTGCTGCTGCTGCTGCTAAGTCACTTCAGTCGTGTCTGACTCTGTGCGACCCCATAGATAGCAGCCCACCAGGCTCCCCCATCCCTGGGATTCTCCAGGCAAGAACACTGGAGTGGGTTGCCATTTCCTTCTCCAATGCATAAGAGAGAAAAGTGAAAGTGAAGTAGCTCAGTCATGTCTGATTCTGTTTAATTAATTATTCTATTTACAAATTTAAAAAGTCAATATGCCATCTTCTCCATTTTGACTTTACATCAGCAAGATATAACTGGTAACAACCAAAGTAGAAAGTTTCCATGGTACCCACATGCAACTCTAACAAAAAGCCATTAGTGTTAAAAGAGAACATTTGAAACTCTTGAGTTGGGTGTTCTGATTGTTATCTATGCCAAACAAAATATCCTGGCATGACTGTTTTAGTTTCCATAGAGAACAGAATGCATTCATTTAGGAAAATATTTTTCCTACTTTCCCACACTTTTTATTGCCAAGCAAGGAATGTCACCAATCACCATTTTTCTGGCATTTAATAATAGTGACTAATACAATGAGTGCTTTTTTAAACTAAGATGTTATTTGCAAAGCAGTATTTTTAGTATAGCAATATTAATAACCTGTGAAGTCTTTTTCATCCTATTTCCAGCATTTGAACAGATGATGCTACCAACCACGTGGACAGAAATGAGAAACTAGGCATTGTGATAGCTAACTGAATAATCTAGAAATACAAATGTGCTTTGAGTAGACTTCTGGTCAAATGAGTCAGTATTTCAGTTTGAATTTATGAAAAATATAAATTTCTAAATGATTTTCATCAGAGGGAGTCTAGAATTACTGAAGGAAACCACCACAAGGAAATGATTCTGAAAGAGAAATAAATATGAACAAAAAAGAGTATTATACTGACATGTAACATATACATACAGAACCTTAATGGCACACTGTTTCATGGTGTCTGTGGACAATAATTACTGAATGCTGTTAAAGAGCTGCACTTAATATGCCAGCAAATTTGGAAAACTCAGCAGTTGGCTACAGGATTAGAAAAGGTCAGTTTTCATTCCAATCCCAAAGAAGGGCAATGCCAAAGAATGTTCAAACTACCTCAAAATTGTGCTCATTTCATATGCTAGCAAAGTAATGCTCAAAATCCTTCAAGCTAGGCTTCAATAGTACTTGAACTGAGAAATTCTACATGTAAAAGCTGGATTTAGAAAAGGCAGAGGAACCAGAGATCAAATTGCCAACATTCACTGGATCATAGAAGAAGCAAGAGAATTTGAGAAAAACATTTGCTTCATTGACTACACAAGCCTTTGGCCATGTGGATTAGAACAAACCATGGAAAATTCGTAAAGAGATGGGAATACCAGAGTACCTTACCTGCCTCATGAGGAACCAGTATGAAGGTCAATAAGCAATTAGGACTGGACATGGAACAATAGACTGGTTCACATTGGAAAAGGAGTACATCAAGGCTGTATATTGTCACCATGCTAATTTAACTCCTAGGCAGAGTACATCATGTGAAATGCCAGGTTGGATGAATCACAAGCTGGAATCAAGACTGTTGGGAGATATATCAATAACCTCAGATATGCAGATGACACTACCCTTACGGCAGAAGGAGGAACTAAAGAGCCTCTGGATGAAGGTGAAAGAGGAGAGTGAAAAATCTGGCTTAAAACTCAACATTCAAAAAACTAAGATCATGGCATCCAGTGTCAACTAGATGACGTTGCATTCATGACAACTAGATAGGGAAATAATGGAAACAGTGTCAGACTTTATTTTCTTGGGCTTCAAAATTTCTGTGGATGGTGATTGGAGCCATGAAATTAAAAGATGCTTGCTCCTTGGAAGAAAAGCCATGACAAACCTAGATAGCATATTAAAAAGCAGAGATATTACTTGGCTGACAAAGATTCATATAGTCAAAGCTATGGTTTTTCCAGTAGTCATGCATGGATGTGAGAGTTGGACCATAAAGAAGGCTGAGCACCAAAGAATTGGTGCTTTTGAACCACAGTGTTGGAGAAGACACTCTGGAGAGTCTCTTGGACAGCAAGGTAACCAAAGAATCAATCCTAAAGGAAATCAGTCCTGAATATTCATTGTTAAGGACTGATGCTGAAGTTGAAGCTCTGATACTTTGTCCACCTGATGAGAAGATCCATCCATTGGAAAAGATCCTGATGCTAAGAAAAACTGAAGTCAGGAAGAGAAGGGGGTGACAGAGGATGAAACGGTTGGATGCCATCACTGATGCAATGGACATAAGTTTGAGCAAATACCAGGAGATAGTAAAGAGGGAAGCCTGGCATGCTGCAGTCCATGGGGTCACAGAGTCAGACATGACTGAGTGACTTAACAACAACATAAAGAACATAATTCTTCAGAATATTTTTAAGACATATTCTAAAAAAATAATTTTTGTATCCAAATAAATAGGCAAGGATTGTGTTTTAAAAACTAAATACATTTCAGACCACAGTAATTCACAGTTACTATAATGTGCTATAAATGTGCCCGTATACATTGTAAATCTTCTAGAAAATGATATAGTAAGTAACATTTCCCAAATACATAACATAAACTTAGAACACTACAAGCACATTAAAATAAATTTCATTTTTTTGGTTGTATAAATTTTCATTATTATAAAACTGCAAATATTCTATTTCATGTTCTAATACAAAATCAATCAATATATCCTAATATATAGTAAAATGTAAAAGGTAACAATCTTTTAACAGTCTCATGCCCTAAGGGTAGCTACTGTTGTTCACTTGCTCAGTCGGGTCTGACTTCTATTACTAATGCTCATTTACTTTTCTAGACCCTATATTATATTTAGGAAAACAAACATATATGCTTGTATGCATGTATATTGTGTTGAAAAATTACAATATGTAAAGTTTAAACATATATATAATTTTATTGTTATAAAAGTGAAACAGGGACTTCCCTGATGGTCTAGTGGTTAAGACTCCAAGCTTCCAGTGCAGGGGGTGTGAGTTCAATCCCTGATTGGGAAACTAAGATCCAACATAATGCTTGGCATGACCAAAAAATAAAATAAAATAAAAACATCTTAAAAAAAAGTGAAATAGCACTTTATCTTTCAATTTTCTAATACTATTTAAACTTCTGATAATTATTTTATCCCAATTTTCTTAAATAATTTTGTCTACTGGACTCTATAGCATTAATTGGTGATATCACTTATTTTACCCTTGGGGTAAGTGGCCTTACAGTGATTTTGCTTATTTGTTTTGTTTCTGATGCACAAGATTTGTTTCTTCAATGACACTCTATGTTTATTGAGGACAAAAAATGTTCCATAGCTTAACAATTTGTAAAAGACACTGAAAATTAATTATAGGCTTTCAAGAATATTTATTACTGGTACTTTTTTAAAAAATTTAAACTTGCATAAAAATTAAAAAAAATTTTTTCATAAATTGGTCCCATATCAATGTGTATCACAGGTGTATTGGATGCTAGGATAATTAGTGAAACAATGGATAACTACCTACTGGCCATCTACCTACTTATTCCTGGATTTCATCAAAATATATGGGAGTCATATGAAAGGTATGTTAGCTGGAGACAATGGAAAACTTGCAAATGTTTAACAAGAGTTTAAACACACATCAACAAACCAGCCAAGATCAATCAGCAATCACTTAATTATTTTAATCATTCATTTCTTAAAAACTTGTAATTCATCCACTTTGTTAACTTTTCCTGGTAAGAAGCATTTAAAAAAAAAAAAGTAGGAAATAGCTTTTGCTATCCAAAGGCAATGCCAAAGAATGCTCAAACTACCACACAATTGCAATCATCTCACATGCTAGTAAAGTAATGCTCAAAATTCTCCAAGCCAGGCTTCAGCAATATGTGAACTGTGAACTTCCTGATGTTCAAGCTGGCTTTAGAAAAGGCAGAGGAACCAGAGATCAAATTGCCAACATCCACTGGATCATGGAAAAAGCAAAAGAGTTCCAGAAAAACATCTATTTCTGCTTTATTGACTATGCCAAAGCCTTTGACTGTGTGGATCACAATCAACTGTGGAAAATTCTGAAAGAGATGGGAATACCAGACCACCTGATCTGCCTCTTGAGAAATTTGTATGCAGGTCAGGAAGCAACAGTTAGAACTGAACATGGAACAACAGACTGGTTCCAAATAGGAAAAGGAGTACATCAAGGCTGTATATTGTCACCCTGTTTATTTAACTTATATGCAGAGTACATCATGAGAAACGCTGGACTGGAAGAAACACAAGTTGGAATCAAGATTGCTGGGAGAAATATCAATAACCTCAGATATGCAGATGACACCACCCTTATGGCAGAAAGTGAAGAGGAACTAAAAGCCTCTTGATGAAAGTGAAAAGTGGAAAGTGAAAAAGTGGGCTTAAAGCTCAACATTCAGAAAACGAAGATCATGGCATCTGGTCCCATCACTGCATGGGAAATAGATGGGTAAACAGTGGAAACAGTGTCAGACTTTATTTTTCTGGGCTCTAAAATCACTGCAGATGGTGACTGTAGCCATGAAATTAAAAGACGCTTACTCCTTGGAAGGAAAGTTATGACCAACCTAGATCACATATTCAAAAGCAGAGACATCACTTTGCCAACAAAGGTTCGCCTAGCTAAGGCTATGGTCTCTCCTGTGGTCATGTATGCATGTGAGAGCTGGACTGTGAAGAAGGCTGAGTGCCAAAGAATTGATGCTTTTGAAGTGTGGTGTTGGAGAAGACTCTTGAGAGTCCCTTGGACTGCAAGAAGATCCAACCAGTCCATTCTGAAGGAGATCAGCCCTGGGATTTCTTTGGAAGGAATGATGCTAAAGCTGAAACTCCAGTACTTTGGCCACCTCATGTGAAGAGTTGACTCATTGGAGAAGACTCTGATGCTGGGAGGGATTGAGGGCAAGAGGAGAAGGGACGACAGAGGATGAGATGGCTGGATGGCATCACTGACTCAATGGATGTGAGTCTCAGTGACCTCCGGGAGTTGGTGATGGACAGGGAGGCCTGGCGTGCTGCGATTCATGGGGTCGCAAAGAGTCGGACAGGACTGAGCGACTGATGTGATAGGAAAATGTAATCAAGTTAACTTTGGAAGGAGACTGAAGCAGTGTGAATTTGTATCTTTCAGCACATAAAGCAGTAGAATAAAATTCAGAATACCTTTCTAGTGTCATCACAGCTTATTTCATTTCTGTCCCTACACAAACACAGGTTATGAGCCTTCTTTTATGACAAATGCATAACATTCCTAGCATGACAACAGTTCCTGGTTATCCTAATGAGGTGTTTCATATCAGGAAAACTGCAAACTGAGAGAAAAGGCAAAGAAAAATGATCCTGACATCCTTATGGTTAGATGCATGACTGTCTCACCTGAACAGAGCAGACACTTTCCTTAAAAGGTTGTCTGGGTACAAACTCAGATTATGGAGAATTCTTCAATGAACAATATAAATGTCTTATTTCTTTAACAACCAACTATACAGAAAGAGTAAAACAACTGCAATGATGAAAAACAATAGTTTTGCATTGTCTAGAAGACTTAATACATTTTATCATTTTATCATCTCTGTCTCCTGTAATGATGTTATTCTTAATGACCCAAACTAAAGAAATGGTCTGTAATAAAAAAAAAAAAAAAAAAAAAAAAAAACAGGTTCAGCAGGAACATTTAATTGCCTTGCAAATGTATTTTCAACAGTCTTTTGATTCAGAGATACAATTAGAATGCTTAGTTTTCATTCTTTCAAAGAGAAGGTCATATTTCTGGCAGAGAAGAACTGCAATGATTTTGCTTTTTATTTTGTTTTTTGTATTTTTTGTATCTGTAGTATGTTTCACCTCCTACTGACATCTAATTGAAAATAAAACTCTTTTTGGAATGCATTATGAGCCAGAAAATTGGTTAGAATATGGATCTTCATTGGTAATTGCTTCATTCAAGAATGGCCAAACTTTGTTTCTATATAAAAACATCTTTGATATGAAAAATTCACTGCAGAATGCCACTTGGAAAATTAATACATGTTGTGGAAGCAATTTATGCAAGACAGTTAAGATAATAATCCTGTAGCATCTCATTATTTTGTTAATTCTGTATCTATGGCTTCTTGTGCACGATTTTTGTCAAAGATAAAAACACAACATATTGAAATTGAATTCTTTTCTCTAAAGATCTGAAAGCTTCAGAAAATGAATAACCTTCATTCCGCATAAAATACATTTCTACACATAGACTGCTTGTAAATTGAAGACAGCCAAAGACAATTCTTTCTAGCAACTTTGAAACTGCATTTCAGATCTAGGCATGTTAAACAAACAAAAAGTACTAATTGATTTAAAACGGAATGGTAAAGTTAGATGGAGAAAAAAGAAAACTCTAGAACTAGGTTTAGAGAAGATGAAAAAAAAAAAAGAAAATATTCAATTGTATATTGTGTATGTTGGAGCACTGTGGGTAAAACTAACCTACTAGGTGGTAGATAGACTCATTTCAACAGATAGGTCACATGCCGCTAATGGGCATTGGGTTAAATGTGGGGACAAGGCAAAGGGCAAATATCACTAATTCTATTGGACTATTCAGTAAGTCTGAGGAAATTGAATACAAAGTAAAGACTTTAAAGGAAGAAACAAAATTGTCAATCATATATGATATTTTTGCCTATTTGAAAATATAAGTGAATTATTTGGCAAAATTTTAGAATTAATAAAATATTTAACAAGATTGACAGAAATGTGAGTAATATAAATTGCTTTCCATACAATGCAATAAATACTAGAAAATTATATAGAAAATATTTTTTTGATTTCCCAAAGCATATGTATTCATGTGTAACTGATAGTAGCAAATATATAGTTGTAAAATGTATATTCTCTCAAAATACACATCTATTTATTTATGCGTATGCTATGCATCGTATGTATCATAGTATGTAGTGAAAGTCACTCAGTTATGTCTGACTTTTTGTGACCCCATGGACTATATACAGTCCATGGAATTCTCCAGGCCAGAAGACTGGAGTGGGTAGCCTTTCCCTTTTTCAGGGGATCTTCCCAACCCAGGGACCAAACCCAAGTCTCTGGCATTGCAGTCAGAATCTTTAGCAGCTGAGCCACAAGGGAAGCCCAAGAATACTGGAGTGGATAGCCATGTATCATGTAATACACAAGCATTGTTGATTTTGGGCCAAGGAGGAATAGGGATAAAGAACAGATCACCTAAAGGATTCAGACTTTCAAAAGTAGATGGTTCAGTTCAGTTCAGTTCACTCAGTTGTGTCTGATTTTTTGCGATCCCATGGACTTCAGCATGCCAGGCTTCCCTGTCCATCACCAGCTCCCGGAGCTTGCTAAAATTCATGTCCATCAAGTCACTGATATGCCATAAAACTACCTCAGCCTCTGTCATCCTCTTCTTCTCCTGCCCTCAATCTTTCCCAGCATCAGGGTCTTTTCAAATGAGTCAGTTCTTCACATCAGATGGCCAAAGTATTGGAATTTCAGCTTCAGCATCCAATGAACATTCAGGACTGATTTCCTTTAGGATTGACTGGTTTGATCTCCTTGAAGTCCAAGGGACTCTCAAAAGTCTTCGCTGACACCACAGTTCAAAAGCATAAATACTTCAGTGCTCAGCATTCTTTATGGTCCAACTCTCACTTCCATACATGACTACTGGAAAAACCATAGCTTTGATTATATGGATCTTTGTTGGCAAAGTAATGTCTCTGCGTTTTAATAGGCTGTCTAGGTTAGTTATACCCTTTCTTCCAAGAAGCAAGCATCTTTCAATTTCATGGCCTCAGTCACCATCTGCAGTGATTTTAGAGTCCAAGAAAATAAGGTCTGTCACTGTTTCCATTTTTTCCCCATCTATTTGCCATGGGGTGATGGGACCAAATGCCAAGATCCTCATTTTTTGAATGTTGAGTTTTAAGCCAGCTTTTTCACTGTCCTGTTTCACTTTCACCAAGGCTCTTTAGTTCCTCTTCACTTTCTGGCACAAGGGTGGTGTCATCTGCATGTTTGAAGTTATTGATATTTTTCCCTGTAATCTTAATTCCAGCTTGTGCTTCATCCAGCCCAGCATTTCACATGATGTATTCTGCAATACATCTATAAGTTAAATAGATGGCACAGTCCTGCTATGATTTCAGTTTGGTTAGAAATGATTTCCTAAATGGAAAGCTTGTTTTAGTGTATCTTTAAGACAAGACAAGGCATATATCATTAAATAAACTACAGAAATAATTATTCTAATGATTTTGGCTGCTCTTTGTTGTTATTGTTTTTCTTATGTGTGTATCTGTTTTAATCAAAGATTCACTTTGACTGCATGCTAAGTCACTTCAGTCCTGTCTGATTCCCTGCTACCCCATGGACTGTAGCCCACCAGGCTCTTTTGTCCTAGGGAATTCTTCATCAAAAATACTAGAGTGGATTGCAATTTCCTCTTCCAGGAAATCTTCCCTTTGATTAACAGAAAGCTAAGACTATCACCAAAATAATACCCTGTAAGAATCCTAATGTTCCATCCTAACTCCAGATGTTCAAGATGTTGCAGATGTTCAATTCCAGGCATTCAAGCTGGATTTAGAAAAGGCAGAGGAACCAGAGATCAAATTGCCAACATCCCTTGGATCATCAAAAAAGCAAGAGAGTTTCAGAAAAACATCTACTGTTTTATTGTCTGCGCCAAAGCCTTTGATTGTGTGGATCACAACAAACTGTGGAAAATTCTTTAAAAGATGGGAATACCAGACCACTTGACCTGCCTCTTGAGAAATCTGTATGCAGGTCAGGAAGAAAAAGCTAGAATTGGACATGGAACAACAGACTTGTTCCAAACAGGAAAAGGAGTACCTCAAGGCTGTATATTGTCACCCTGCCTATTTAACTTATATGCATAGTACATCATGAGAAATGCTGGGCTGGATTAAGGCTAAGCTGGAATCAAGATTGCTGGAAGAAATATCAATAACCTCAGATATACAGATGATACCAACCTTATAGCAGAAAGCAAAGAAGAACTTCATGAAAGCGAGAGAAAAGAGTGAAAAAACTAGCTTAAAGCTCAACATTGAGAAAACTAAGATCATGGCATCTGGTTCCATCACTTCATGGGAAATAGATGGGGAAACAGTGGAAACAGTGACAGACTTTATTTTTTGTGGCTCCAAAATCACTGTAGATGTTGATTGCAGCCATGAAATTAAAAGATACTTGCTCCTTGAAGGAAAAGTTATGACCAAGCTAGACAGCATATTAAAGAGCAGAGACATTGGTCTACCAACAAATGTCCATCTAGTCAAAGCTTCGGTTTTTCTAGTAGTCATATATCCCAAAGAAAGGCAATTCCAAAGAATGCTCAAACTATCGCACAATTGCACTCATCTCAACTGCTAGTAAAGTAATGCTCAAAATTCTCCAAGCCAGGCTTCAGCAATACATGAACCGTGAACTTCCTGATGTTCAAGCTGGTTTTAGAAAAGGAAGAGGAACTAGAGAGCAAATTGCCAACATCCGCTGGATCATGGAAAAAACCAAGAGAGGTCCAGAAAAACATCTATTTCTGCTTTATTGACTATGCCAAAGCCTTTGACTGTGTGGATCACAATCAACTGTGGAAAATTCTGAAAGAGATGGGAATATCAGACCATCTGACCTGCCTCTTGAGAAATCTGTATGCAGGTCAGGAAGCAACAGTTAGAACTGGACATGGAACAAAAGACAGGTTCCAAATAGGAAAAGGAGTACGTCAAGGCTGTATATTGTCACCCTGTTTATTTAACTTATATGCAGAGTACATCATGAGAAACACTGGACTGGAAGAAACACAAGCTGGAATCAAGATTGCCAGGAGAAATATCAATAAACTCAGATATGCAGATGACACCACCCTTATGGCAGAAAGTGAAGAGGAACTAAAAAGCCTCTTGATGAAAGTGAAAGTAGAGAGTGAAAAAGTTGGCTTAAAGCTCAAAATTCAGAAAACGAAGATCATGGCATCTGGTCCCATCACTTCATGGGAAATAGATGGGGAAACAGTGAAAACAGTGTCAAGACTTTATTTTTGGGGGCTCCAAAATCACTGCAGATGGTGATTGCAGCCATGAAATTAAAAGACGCTTACTCCTTGGAAGGAAAGTTATGACCAACCTAGATAGCATATTCAAAAGCAGAGACATCACTTTGCCAACAAAGGTCCGTCTAGTCAAGGCTATGATTTTTCCTGTGGTCATGTATGGATGTGAAAGTTGGACTGTGAAGAAGGCTGAGCACCGAAGAACTGATTCTTTTGAACTGTGGTGTTGGAGAAGACTCTTGAGAGTCCCTTGGACTGCAAGAAGATCCAACCAGTCCATTCTGAAGGAGATCAGGCCCTGGGATTTCTTTGGAAGGAATGATGCTAAAGCTGAAACTCCAGTACTTTGGCCACCTCATGCGAAGAGTTGACTCATTGGAAAAGACTCTGATGCTGGGAGGGACTGGAGGCAGGAGGAGAAGGGGATGACAGAGGATGAGATGACTGGATGGCATCACTGACTCGATAGTTGTGAGTCTCAGTGAAGATGGACAGGGAGGCCTGGCGTGTTGCAGTTCATGGGGTTGCAAAGAGTCGGACATGACTGAGCGACTAAACTGAACTGAACTGATACATGGATGTAAGAGTTGGATTATAAAGAAAGCTGAGCGTCAAAGAATTGATGCTTTTGAACTGTGGTGTTGGAGAAGACTCTTGAGAGTCCCTTGGACTGCAAGGAGATCCAACTAGTCCATCCTAAAGGAAATCAGTCCTAAATATTCATTGGAAGGACTGATGCTGAAGCTGAAACTCCAATACTTTGGCCATCAGATGCAAAGAACAGGATCATTGGAAAAGACCCTGATGCTGGGAAAGATTGAAGACAGGAGGAGAAGGGGACAATAGAGGATGAGATGGTTGGAAGGCATCACTGACTTCATGGACATGAGTCGTAATAAGCTCTAAGAGTTGGTGCCATACAGGGAAGCCTGGTGTAATGCAGTCCATGGGGTCAAAAAGTGTTGGACAGTACTGAGTGACTGAACTGAACTGAAGAATCCTAAACAGTAAACAGGAATGTTCAATAGAATAAATGACAAGAAACTTACATAGTAATTAGGCCATCTGAATCTTCATCTCTCTAGCAGTTATCTATAACATTGGAAAATCATATGGCCAGTATGGCCATCAGTTAAATAGTATATGGATGCTAGTTTATCTTACATGTAAAGTATTTAGAAGAGTAGGTGATGTAAAACAAACTCCCAGTAAATTATATTTTCTATTATTGTTTTAAATCCAGCCTGAGAACAAAGACTCTGGCTAGGACCTCCAGGTAGACAGAGGTAGAGCACCTCTCAGGAAGTTCTGAGGATCACTACGTTTGAGTAAAATCAAGACATTAAATGTAGTTCCTGCTTAATCAAATCCTATGTTCAACCAAATAAAAAATTGGTTGCCATGAAATCTGCCCCCGAATGGACTTTGACTAATCAATACCCAAATAGATGGTTTAGTGGCAGCATTTATTTTCAATCAATTGTCTAGCAGGGAATCTTCTGAGTTTCCGTCCTTGTGTTTGAAAACGAAATAGGTTAGATTGTTGCTTGGATTCCAGTTTGACTAATCTGGTTTCCATTTATGTCTTCACTATTTACTCACTGTGTGACTGTCAGTTCTTTCATTTATGAGTGGGCATAAGAGTGGGCTTTCTTGGTGGCTCAGAGGTTAAAGCATCTGCCTGCAATGTGGGAGACCTGGGTTCGATCCCTGGATTGGGAAGATCCCCTGGAGAAGGAAATGGCAACCTACTCCAGTATTCTTGCCTGGAGAATCCCATGGACGGAGGAGCCTGGTAGGCTACAGTCCACGGGGTCACAAAGAGTTAGACACGACTGAGCAACTTCACTTCACAGAACAGTGTTAATAAACCCATGAAATTATTCAGTGAACTAAATGAAATGAAGAATGTAAATCACAGCATAGTGCTAAGGGTATAGTATCTATTGTTCAGTAAGTGTTAACTATTATGATAATGATGATAACAATTCTGATGATGATAAATTGAGTCTAGGTGCACAATCATTTATGAATTAATAATCAAAAATTACAAAAAATTACTATACCATTCACTATTTATGTTCTACTAACTTTTTAAAGTTCAATAAATAAAATTATTCATGAGTGTGTAATAATGAAATCAGATGCCACAACCATTACATAGATAAAATATTTTAGGTTTTTATATGGTTCCCAGCAACACACCTCCATTTACTTTTCCCCCATTCTTTTTCTAAGAATAACATATTCCATTTTATGTGCATGTTAGCATCCTTTAGGACTACTTAATCTCTTTTTGAAGCACCGAAGAAAGTAATGAGATCCCCAAAGAAAGCCTGAAGGGCCTCTAAATAACCAGAAAGGAACAGCTAATCTCTTACAGCCAAGCCTTGTAAAATAGCAATTTGTTCATTAATGATAGAAATAAAGCATCTTCACTTGAGAATTAATCCTCATCTTCCATAAAACAAAATCACCTTCTATATACATGTGAAAAGACACAGACTGGGCTATAGTTAGTAGAGTAAATCTTGCACAATATACCAGTATTAACCATGCTGCTTGAAAAAAAGGAAAGAAGGAAAGAAAATCTCATTAGCACCTTATCTCATGGAGCACTTAAGGTAATCAGCAAAGGAAGGGGGTCTTTCAATGCAATTAGTGGCTGTTAAATTTAGAGAAAATTAGAGGGGCTATTCTCTTTCCAGTTCCTAGTCAACTTTGAGTCAATGGGGCTAAATTTTTTAAGGGATGATTCATTAAGAAACAATCACAGCAGGTGTAGTTTCCCATGTTAAGATAAGAGACAGCATATTTTATGCCTTTAGGCAACTCAGTGGGACACAAAGGGGATGTTTCCCAGCACAGGATACTTATTTGAATTTTTTTTTTTTTTACCTCTGAATGCGTGTTTCAGGAATGACTCAGTTCAGTTCAGTTCAGTTCAGTTGTTCAGTCATGTCCGACTCTTTGAGACCCCATGAATTGCAGCACGCCAGGCCTCCCTGTCCATCACCAACTCCTGGAGTTCACTCAAACTCACGTCTATTGAGTTGGTGATGCCATCCAGCCATCTCATCCTCTGTCTTCCCCTTCTCCTCCTGGCCCCAATCCCTCCCAGCATCAGAGTCTTCTCCAATGAGTCAACTCTTTGCATGAGGTGGCCAAAATACTGGAGTTTCAGCTTTAGCATCATTCCTTCCAAAGAAATCCCAGGGCTGATCTCCTTCAGAATGGACTGGTTGGATCTCCTTGCAGTCCAAGGGACTCTTAAGAGTCTTCTCCAACACCACAGCTCAAAATCATCAACTCTTTGGCGCTCAGCTTTCTTCACAGTCCAACTCTCACATCCATACATGACTACTGGAAAACTCATAGCCTTGACTAGACAGACCTTAGTTTCCTGAAATAGTAAATATTTGTATCATACTTTGTACTTCAATTATGCTTTATTTTTTTTCACTTTATACATTTCATGTTTGTGCAATATTTTATATTTTACAAAGAGACCTACAATCATTTCCTTGGGCTACTGCAACAATCAAATGGGGGCATTAAGCAGAGTATTAAACCTGTTTTAAAGATGGAAACACCTATACCTATTTATTTATCTATCTACCTACCTACCTACCGTATCCAACCATCCATACGTCACATCTGTTTGTCTGTCTATCTGTCTATGATGTAAAGTTACTTGGGAAATTATATAGAGGAAGAATTTGATTTTCAAGACCATTTAGTAAGTCTATGGTACAAAGTTTCCTGAGTCTTACAAAGAGGACAAGCTCTGACACAAAGAGTACGATATATTGGGTCTCACTCTCCAAATACCTTTTTTATTTTTTCATGATATCCTAGTCTACTTTTAAACACTACACATAAAGAAATTAAGTGCTCAGGTTCAGTCCAAGATGAGGACATGGGAGGCTCTTAACTCACCATCTCCCATGAACACAATGAATGCACACATACATGTAGAGAAGTTTTCCCTGAAATGAATCCAGAAATTGAGTACATGATCCTTACACTCTGGGTGAATAAGAAAATATCCACACTGATTATATTGATACATTTTCTATATTCTAACTTATTTTTGCTCACTTAATATTTGTTGATTGGAAACTAGAAAGTTAAAGTAAATTATTATTAATGTACTTCAATCTAGGTTTTGTCTTCTATGTTTTGTTTCAAAAGACAGTCACCAATATTTGCTATACAGATATTCACTTCATTGTGAATTATGGCTTTTTAGCACTACAAAATTCTTTATAACGTTTAATGCTTTTAGGACTGATTGGTAGTTTAATTTCAGGATTATAATACCTGCTTTTTTATCTATTCCATTGTCTAGAATACTTTTTCTCTGAATATGTATTTTTAGCCTTACTCAATTACTTTGTTTAGGTATATCTCTGTCAATATCATATAGTTGTTGTTGTTTTGTAGGTTAAGTTGAATATCTCTCTTTTTTAAATGGATAGGTTACATAGAAAACTATAATCACATTTTCTGAACTTTGAGTAATTTATAAGAACTCTTGCTTACTGATTTATTCTTTTTCTAAAAGTAAAGTTCCTTTGTTTTTTATTATTTTGTGGTGAGAGGAAGTGTTCATTGTCCACCAATATCTTGGTTCTCATCAGATCAGATCAGATCAGTCGCTCAGTCGTGTCCGACTCTTTGCGACCCCATGAACCGCAGCACGCCAGGCCTCCCTGTCCATCACCAGCTCCCGGAGGTCACTCAGACTCGCATCCATCGAGTCAGTGATGCCATCCAGCCATCTCATCCTCTGTCGTCCCCTTCTCCTCCTGCCCTCAATCCCTCCCAGCATCAGAGTCTTCTCCAATGAGTCAACTCTTCACATGAGGTGGCCAAAATACTGGAGTTTCAGCTTTAGCATCATTCCTTCCAAAGAAATCCCAGGGCTGATCTCCTTCAGAATGGACTGGTTGGATCTTCTTGCAGTCCAAGGGACTCTCAAGAGTCTTCTCCAACACCACACTTCAAAAGCATCAATTCTTCGGCGCTCAGCCTTCTTCACAGTCCAGCTCTCACATCCATACATGACCACAGGAAAGACCATAGCCTTGACTAGGCGAACCTTTGTTGGCAAAGTAATGTCTCTGCTTTTGAATATGCTATCTAGGTTGGTCATAACTTTCCTTCCAAGGAGTAAGCATCTTTTAATTTCATGGCTGCAGTCACCATCTGCAGTGATTTTGGAGCCCAGAAAAACAAAGTCTGACACTGTTTCCACTGTTTCCCCATCTATTTCCCATGCAGTGATGGGACCAGATGCCATGATCTTCGTTTTCTGAATGTTGAGCTTTAAGCCAACCTTTTCACTCTCCACTTTCACTTTCATCAAGAGGCTTTTTAGCCCCTCTTCACTTTCTGCCATAAGAGTGGTGTCATCTGCATATCTGAGGTTATTGATATTTCTCCCAGCAATCTTGATTCCAACTTGTGTTTCTTCCAGTCCAGCATTTCTCTTGGTTCTCATAGGATTCTAAATTTCCGCCCTTTGCTGTGCTTTCCAGCTCCATCACACATAACTGATAAGGGGACTTTTTCTTTCTCTTTAATTATTCTCCTTTGTGCTCACGTGTGCTCAGTCACTCAGTCATGTCTGACTCATTGTGACCCCATGGACTAGACTAAACTCATCTAGACACCATCCTGCTAGACTCCTCTGCTCATGGGATTTTTCAGGCAAGAATACTGGAGCAGGTTGCTGTTTCCCACAGCAGGGACTCTTCCCGAGCCAGGGATAGAATCTGCATCTCTTTGCTTCTCTTTCATTGGCAGGATTCTTTACCACTAACACCACCTGGGAAGCCCGTATTCTCCTTTAGCTGCCCCTTTCAAAAACTAGCACTGGGATCATGCATAATTTGAAGTCCAGCCCCAATAGTCTTATTTTCAAGAATCATTTCTTACCAATTGGTATGAAATTTATCTTTCTGGTAATTCTAGAGCAATACTAGCCCAGATGCTAGTTCCCTCTTTCCCTCTTCCCTACAACTTTCCTTAGACATCACTTAGTTGCCACAGGGCTTTCAGAAAGTATGTGAGGAAGTGTTTGTGGGGTTCAGTAATTTCCCCCCATTTTTTAACTTGCATTTTGACTCTTTTCCATTCTCTATCTGCAATTTATACCAAGGATGCTGTTTTGTGTAAATTATCTATCCTTTTTGTCTGTGATTTTTTTCTCATGCATGGAGGTACAGAGTTACAAAGCAAACAATTTTGTCAGCTCTTCAAAAGTCAGGAATGTATTTTTAACATTTTATTTTATGTTCTCTATAGACTTCCTAATTGTACTTTTTGGAGGGTAGTTTTACTATTTGCTTCAAGGCTCACAATGTTTATCTTTAACCTATCAGAGTCTCCTTAGAGTCAGTGGTTTTCCACTTCACATCCCACCCAAGACACCATCACATTTTATATCACATTTTATACTTTTTACAATCCATTTGACATTTCCCATTTGGAACTTTAAACCCCATCACAAATACAACAAACAAACTACAGTATGTCTACTTGTCCCTCTCCATCATTTTGTGACTTCGACATAAACAGACGCACTTGGAGATACTGAGGGTCCAGTTCCAGATCTCCACAATCAAGTGCGTCATACAATTTTTTGGTTTCCAGTGCATATGAAAGTTATGTTTATACTATACTACTATATTGTAATACAGTAGTCTATTAAATGTGCAATAGTATTAAGTCTAAAAAAAAAATGATGTAGGAAACACAGATGGCCAACAGGCACATGAAAAAATGCTCAACATAGCTAATCATCAGGGAAGTGCAAATCAAAACCACAATAAGATATCACCTCACACCTGTCAGGATGGTGATCATTAAAAAGAATACAAACAGCAAATGCCGGCAAGGACGTGGACAAAAAGGAACCTTTGTAAATTGTTGGTAAGAATGTAAATTGATGCAACCCCTGTGGAAAACATTATGTAGGTTTGTCAAAAAACTAAAAACAGAACCACCATATAATCCAGCAATTCCAATCTTGGGTATATATCGGGAAAAAAAAAAAAAACCCTGAAAACACTAATTCAAAAAGATGCATGCACCCCAATGTTCACAGGAGCATTACAAACAATTGTTAAGTATGGATGCAGTCTGAGTGTCCATCAGCAGATGAATGGATGAAGAAAATGTGGCATATATACATATACACAATGGAATATAACTTGGCCACAAAAAAGAATAAAATTTTGTCTTTTGCAACAATGTGGATGGAACTGGAAGGTATTTATCTAAATAAGTCAGAAAGGGAAATACAAATTCTGTCAGATATAATTGATATGTGGAATCTAAAAATAAAAAAAGGCACACCTTAATTTAGAAAAATTTTTATTGTTAAAAATTGCTAGCCATCACCTGGACCTTCAGCAAGTCATAACAAATAACATCAAAGGTCACTGATCACAGGCCACAGTAACAAATAAAATATAATAATCAAAATACTGGAAATATTGTGAGAATTACCAAAATGTGACACAGGCACAAAGTGAGCAAATACTATTGGAAAATTGGCATCCACACTCGCTCATTGCAGGGTTGCCACACACATTCAATTTGTAAAAAAATGTAATAATTATAAAGCACAATAAAACAAGGTATTCCTATATTTTATTTCTCTCTATATATATATTATAAAAGCCAACTCTTATTTTTATGCTTTGAGTTTAAACAGCTTGTTGTCTTTCAGGAAAACTTATAAGTTAGAAAAATAATAATGCATCTTCTTTCACATTTACTTGTCCTCCTCATTATTCCTTATAATACAGCTCTCCATCTGTTAACATTTGCTTTCAGCTTGAAGAATATCCTTTAGCATTTCTTGTAGTGCATTTCTGTTAGCAATTAATTCTCTCAGCATTTGTCCATCTTAAAATGTAATTTTTTTCAGTCTTGTTTCTGAATTATATTATTGCTGAATATAGAATGCTGTATTTATAGTTGTTGTTTTTCCTTTTCTTTTTTTTCAGGCTTTAAAAGTTCATTACATTGTCTTCTGGTCTCTGTTATTTATGATGAGAAGTCAGACATCATTCTTCACTTTGTTCTCTGGTATGTAATGTATTTCTCTTTCTGCTTTTAAGATTTTCTTTCTTTTTCTTTGGTTTCAGCAGAGTCTGGCAATGAATTCTTCTACTGGGACTGGTAGTTGATACCATAAAATCCATGTGTCTAGGTGTGGATTAAAGTTAGTTAAGTCTCTCAGTCGTGTCCAACTCTTTGCGACCCTGTGGACTGTAGCCCACCAGGCTTCTCTGTCTATGGGATTCTCCAGGCAAGAATACTGGAGTGGGTTGCCATTTACTTCTCCAGGGGATCTTCCCAACACAGGGATCAAACCCAGGTCTGCATTCCAGGCATATTCTTTACCAGCTGAGCCACAAGGGAAGCCCCGCACCCCCTCCCCCCACCCCGCCCCGCGGCTCAAAAAAAAAAGTACTGCAGATTGAACCCAGGGCCTCATGCATGCTAAGCATAGCATAGTTGTTTCTACTAACTCAGACTTTGTGATATTCAACTAGATGCTCAAGGTGCTAAAGAGGTCTTAAGGTGGATTCTCCAACTTGGTTGGGTTGGAAAATCAAGGTCTTAAGCAGTACTAGTTTTATAGGGCCTCAATCCCATTGGTTGGCCTTGGGTAGCTAGTTTGCATATGGACAGTCCATCCTTGAGCCAAGTACTCATGGGACTCCCTTTTTGAACCTCCCTCTATTATCATTCCTTGCTCTGCTGAGTCCAAATATTTAGTTGCCCTAAACCCTGATCTCAGCCTCCTCAACACATTTAGAACTCTGCATACAGCTTGGACTCTAGCTCAATGCCTTATTGTCAGGAAAGTTTCCTGATCAAAGAGCCAGGACAGTCATGGGACTGACCTCATGTGCTTTCCTTCTTTCAGAAAACACATTCTTGCATGGATGACTGCCTAGTGTTGCAGGTACCTGTTTTGTATGTTTTGTCCCATTTTATGTTTGTTTATGGGAAATAGATGGGGAAACAGTGGAAACAGTGGCTGAGTTTATTTTTTTGGGCTCCAAAATCACTGCAGATGGTGACTGTAGCCATGAAATTAAAAGACGCTTACTCCTTAGAAGGAAAGTTATGACCAACCTAGATAGCATATTCAAAAGCAGAGACATTACTTTACCAACAAAGGTTCGCCTAGTCAAGGCTATGGTCTTTCCTGTGGTCATGTATGGATATGAGAGCTGGACTGTGAAGAAGGCTGAGCGCCGAAGAATTGATGCTTTTGAACTGTGGTGTTGGAGAAGACTCTTGAGAGTCCCTTGGACTGCAAGGAGATCCAACCAGTCCATTCTGAAGGAGATCAGCCCTGGGATTTCTTTGGAAGGAATGATGCTAAAGCTGAAACTCCAGTATTTTGGCCACCTCATGCGAAGAGTTGACTCATTGGAGAAGACTCTGATGCTGGGAGGGATTGAGGGCAGGAGGATAAGGGGACGACAGAGGATGAGATGGCTGGATGGCATCACTGACTCGATGGACATGAGTCTGAGTGAACTCCAGGTGTTGGTGATGGACAGGGAGGCCTGGCGTGCTATGATTCATGGGGTGGCAAAGAGTCGGACATGACTGAGTGACTGATCTGAACTGAACTGATGTTTGTTTATAGATAGATTAGACTGACACCACTTACTCTGCCATAATTGGTAGTAGAAGTCCCATGTTTTACTTTATCTACATCTACATAAGTGATATAAATTCTTGAAACAATGACCTGTAGGTCCATGAAACCTCTCTGTTGGCCAGAGTTCATCAGTCAACTATTATTTCTGAATGCTGGCTCTGTTCAATGTACTATGCCAAAAGTTCGAGATAAAGAGAGAGAAAAAAAAAAGACATGGTGCCTAATCTTCTGTGGCTTATAGACAGGAAGGGATGACAGGGGGAAAAAATTAATACTCAGAAATGTGGAAATCAGTGGGAAGGCAGAATGCACAGCATTTAGGGAACATACAAAAAAGAGGACCTACTATATAGAGAGTCGGGGAAGGCAATGGCACCCCACCCCAGTACTTTTGCCTGGAAAATCCCATGGACGTAGGAGCCTGGTAGGCTCCAGTCCATGGGGTCACTGAGAGTCGGACACGACTGAGCGACTTCACTTTCACTTTTCACTTTCATGCATTGGAGAAGGAAATGGCAACCCACTCCAGTGTTCTTGCCTGGAGAATCCCAGGGACGGGGGAGCCTGGTGGGCTGCCGTCTATGGGTTGCACAGAGTCGGACACGACTGAAGCGACTTAGCAGCAGCAGCAGCACTATAGAGAGTGAAGGAAGTCAGAAAGAGAAATATTGTATATTAATGCATGCATATGGAATTGAGAGAGATGGTACTGCTGAATCTATCTGCAGCACAGCAATGGACACACAGACACAGAGGACAGACTTGTGGACTCTGTGAGGGGAGGGAGAGGGCGGGACAAACAGAGAGTCCCATGGAAACATACATTACCATATGCACAGCAGCCAGTGGAAACTATCACAATATTGTAAAGCAATTTTGCTCCAATAAAAAAAAAAACATTTAAAAAGAGGACCTAACTTAATTCTATAATAATCAGTCATATTTTCAGAGGAGCTCCATTTTTTCTGTAAATTATAAGTAGAAAATAGCTAGTCTTAGTGGTAGGAGGAGTGTTCTACACAGGAACACAAGGTAACACTCTAAGGTAGATGAGACTAAAGGTTTTTTCAAGGACTTTAGGAAAGTTGAAAGGAGAAGGTGGACAGTGGATAAGAAGAAATGAAAGATGTAAGTTGGAACCAGATCTTCAGGACCAATCAAATCATTGTTATCTGAACTTTCAGATTTCCCACTGGCATCCTCTTTAGATTTCTCCCTTCAAAGTGTTTTGAGGACTTAATGTATTTACTTAATTCTGTATGATGAGCCTTAGTAAATCTGAGTTTTCCTCTTAATACTTAATTCTAAAATCATGGGTCCCAGTGAAGGACCTGATTTTTCAAAATTGTCTTGTTCATGAACACATAGGAGGACATCATCATATCAGGTATAAGTTTAACAGTCGGAGGCATGAGAATCTTCCCCTTTGCTTCTACATCTCTAGTCTTCTAGGAAAGTATTTATCTCGATCAGATGTATAAAATTGTATTCCTGATACATTGGCATGGACAGGAAATGTTTCTCATGAGTCTAGTATATAATCCAGGAAGGCATCTTTGTATAGTTTACATACTCCATGGGCTTCCTACTTAGAATCAAAGGCTGTCTGTTTCTTTGCTTTCACACTCAACTTTTCCCAGTCCCTAAACCTCATAATCCTCATATGCTGGTTTAAATGTACTTCTTACTTTCTGGGAACAATTTATAACCAGGGTCAGGATTATTCCTTACCATATATCCCCATATCCTGTTGGTTTGGCTTCTCTAGAAAATCCTCACTAATATGACCTTCTTGTCAAGAGTTTTGGCAAAGGTTTTAGAATAATGATGAATAAGCTCTCATAGTTCACACAGTCATCCTGAAACAAGGGTTAGAGACAGACAGGTAAGGGACTCAAACTGGCCAGCATTAGGTCATATATTAACTTCTGTAACTGGTAGGGGATCAAACTGAACTACACAGGCTGATAATGTGCAGTCATCTAAAAGGTAATACATATGAGTACAAACCTGGATGTATAAAAAACACAAATACCTCTTCTACTAAAACTATGTCATGTTGTGATTCTCCATCCTAGATATTCTCCCTGTATTATAAAACATCACTTTCTGCAATGACAAATTTAAGCAAAATCTGGTATCTAAAAATGTACATATTTGAAAAATAGAGTAGATAGATGTTCAGCAATATGAACATAAGACATATGAACATAAAATTTTCTTATTAAATACCATAGAAGTCTAGAATTGATAAATTTATATAGTATCTGATTATGTATACAATGGAAGTGGAGACTGAATCAAGTACAGAATAATCTCATTTTTTTTAAGTTATACAAAGCTGTGGGAAAACTCAGTACATCATTTTCATAGTTCTAACATATATGCTATATTGACACTATAAAATCATTGTCATTACTCTTAGTGTATTACTTTGCAAATTGAGAAATATAACACCTGCTCCTCCCACCTATAGAACTGCTGAGGAGATTCAAGAATATATACTAAATCACTGTGAAAACCATAAAATCCTATGTAAATATTGAATGTGTGTGCTTGTGTGCTAAATGGTGTCTGACTCTTTTTGCGTCTCTGTCCATGGGATTCTCCAGGCAAGAATACTGGAGTGGGTTGCCATTTCCTCCTCCACAGAATCTTCCCCACGTAGGGATTGAACCCATCTCCTGCATTGGCACACGGATTCTTTACCACTGAACCACGTAGGAAGCCCATATGCAAAAGTCAGGTTGTATATATTTTGGAAGAAAAGTTCTTAACCCTTGTTATTATAAATCTAAGAAGACGCTACAGAGGAGAGAAGTGATGTTTTAGCAGATACAAATGACGATTATCCTGTTGAGTCCAACTTCTATAGCATGTAAAAGCACTCTATTCAAGCATGTGCATGCGTGCATTTTCAGTCACCAAGTCGTGTCTGACTCTTTGTGACCCCATGGACTGTAGTCCACCAAATGGGTTGGTTGGCAAATGGTTTGTCATTTCCTACTCCAGGGGATCTTCCTGACCCAGGAATCGAACCTGCATTCCCTGCACTGGGAGGTGGATTCTTTACCACTGAGCTACCAGGGAAGCATAGATTTTTATAAATATAATACTGGGAATATCAATTAGCTGTTGTGAAAATGTATTCAAAGGAAATGAAGTTTTTCTGCAAGAGAATGTGAAATTCTTATCTGACTGCAATCTTTCATCTACAAACAATTATTAATGATACAAACAACTATTAATGATAAAAACCATCATAAGTTTTTTCATTAAAAAATTCATGTTTTAAAAAATGAGATATACTTCATTTGAAAACTCCAAATATATAGTACCGAAGGAATTGCTAGAAACTGAGAAAGGAATTCAATATATACGTAAGGAAAGGGAAAGAAATGGCACAAATCACTGAATTCTGGAAGTTAACTTGCAGAAAATTGTCCAGTAATAGGTTATTCCTTTACCTAATAATTTCTCATTTAATAGTCTCTTTATTAAATTCACTTCAAAAACAACTTCACTACTGAAGTTGTTTCACCGATGGTACACACCACAATATACTCTCCTACATTTACACCACTAAAAACAAAGCAAGCCATATTGAATTTAAAATATAACATTCTAATATAATGGCTAATAATATTTAACTATCACATGGGGTTACACATTTTATATTTGAGAATTAAAAATATCAATACTGTGCTTGAGAAAAGAAAAGGGTTAAAAAAAAAAAGAAATACTATTGAGTGGGAAAAAAATAAGCCTATTTTGAAAAATAGGCATCTGGTCCCATCACTACATGGGAAATAGATGGAGAAACAGTGGAAACAGTGTCAGACTTTATTTTTCGGGGCTCCAAAATCACTGCAGATGGTGATTGCAGCCATGAAATTAAAAGATGCTTACTCCTTGGAAGGAAAGTTATGACCAACCTAGATAGCATATTCAAAAGCAGAGACATCACTTTGCCAACAAAGGTCCGTCTAGTCAAGGCTATGGTCTATCCTGTGGTCATGTATGGATGTGAGAGCTGGACTGTGAAGAAGGCTGAGCGCCGAAGAATTGATGCTTTTGAACTGTGGTGTTGGAGAAGACTCTTGAGAGTCCCTTGGACTACAAGGAGATCCAACCAGTCCATTCTGAAGGAGATCAGCCCTGGGATTTCTTTGGAAGGAATGATGCTAAAGCTGAAACTCCAGTATTTTGGCCACCTCATGTGAAGAGTTGACTCATTGGAGAAGACTCTGATGCTGGGAGGGATTGGGGGCAGGAGGAGAAGGGGACGACAGAGGATGAGATGGCTGGATGGCATCACTGACTCGATGGATGTGAGTCTGAGTGACCTCTGGGAGTTGGTGCTGGACAGGGAGGCCTGGCGTGCTGCGGTTCATGGGGTTGCAAAGAGTCGGACACGACTGAGTGACTGATCTGATCTGATCTGATTTTGAAAAAGAGAAAAAAGACATGTGTAGCAAAGACATTTAAAAACATATTTTCATGTTGTTTATCAGGACATATAATTTCTGAATCTATGGGTTTTTATATTTGTTTATTTTGCTTTGCTTGGGTTTTGACCATTAATATGTTTCCCCACCTCACAGCTTGGAAATAAGCCATCCTTGTCTTGTGGGATGAATGGATTTCAATAAACGGAAAGAACCAACACTATTTTCAAATTTGATCTCAGCAAGAGTGAATATGCTGCAGCTGCATTTCCTTGTCATAATTAATTCCTGTCGGAAAACTTCATTACCAGGAGTTGGAAGGCTAATGCAGAGGGCTGGGTTTCCTGAGGCTTGCTTCGGTCTGGAGTATGTACAGCTGTGGAATTCCAGGAAGAAGAGAAGCTGTTCAAAAAATGATGGAGTAGGCACACACAACACCAGAGAGAACAGTTTGGCGGTACAGCATAGGGGTTTGTAGTTTCCAATCTGAGTTATAAGCAAAATGAGAGGAGAAGTATATCTTTCTCCTTCGGCGTTGACATTTTTTTGGCTACTTATTAAATACCCTGTTTCCATGTTTACGTGGAGATGAGAACTATTATAGTCAGTTGTTGATGTTAATCTTGTGGATGCCTGATACATCTTTCTCCATTCTAGCCATATTTTTCTTTAGTCAAACATAAATTTTATTATAAGATGTTAATTCGCTATGCAGATGTGCCTCACTTTAATAAAGAATGTGGTCTCAGAGGCAACATCTCAAAATACCTAATCCTCAATATTGATTTAATCTCACCAGAAAAAATATAACTCACAAAAGATTAAAGAAATAAAAGATAAAGCAGAACTGTATCGTATATACTCCTTCATCCCAGGACCGTGCCTGCGAGATGAGGAGAGGGCATTGGGGCGTCAGGAGCTGCGTTAAGCATTACTGACAGTATATACCCATGGACAGTTAGGACAATTATATTTTTTATTTCTGATATTTCCTTTGTTAAGAATTTGGATTTGGAAAGAAGGCTGTTGTCAGTGCCCTTTGCTTCAGGTCAAGTCACATTCTTCATGCTTCTGCATTCTAGTTTCCTCTAATGATATGTCAGATTATTTATTTGGATTAACCCTCCAGTTCAAAACATTGAAAAACAATGTGTTATAGTTATTTCTGAAAGTTAACTTAATATCTATAAAGTTAAATCCTTTGGCCATTTTTCTGTCCTGCATGAAATTCTGTATTCAGAAACACACAACATTATCAGAGCATTGAATATGCCTATGTCATGAATGTATTTCGAACCCATGGCATTGATATTTCAGAAGAAAGGAAAGGCTTAATAGCAGGTCTGTGACTTAGCCCCAGACTCCAGTATTCCCTACTACTACTACTACATCGCTTCAGTCATATCTGACTCTGTGTGACCCCACAGACGGCAGCCCACCAGGCTCCACTGTCCCTGGGATTCTCTAGGCAAGAACACTGGAGTGGGTTGCCATTGCCTTCTCCAATGCATGAAAGTGAAAAGTAAAAGTGAAGTCGCTCAGTCATGTCTGACTCTTAGCAACTCCATGCACTGCAGTCACAGTCACAGAGGAGCCTGCTCCTCTGTCCATGGGATTTTCCAGGCAAGAGTACTGGAGTGGGTTGTCATTGCCTTAGGAATGATTAATCTCAACCAGTCTCCTCATCTGCATGGTTTAATATTTATCAGGAGAAAGATCAAGTCATTATCATTAAAAAAAAAAAAAAAAGACTTTTAGAAGGATATGATCAGTCTCTCTAAAATGTGTATTATAAATAAATTTTAAATTATGAGACATTGTTGGGTACAGGGTTAGCGGTAGAAGTCTCAACACTAAGTGAGCTTCCTTCACGCACAATTCTCACACCATTGAGAACTCATCATTTAATGCAAAACAGAAATAGGTTCTAAGAAGTTCTGGGTAGGAACAGCTGGAAATGTCAATAAAAATGTGAAATATAAAATAGGCTGATAGGGATAGTCAATAAAATATAAAAAATGTTCTATCTTATTGTAAATATAAATTTCAAATGCCATATATGCTCAGTCCCTCAGTTGTGTCCAACTTTTTGTGGCCCCATGGACTGGGGTCCAGCAGGCTCCTCTGTCCATGGAATTTTCCAGTCAAGACTACTGGAGCAGGTTGCCATTTTCTTTTCCAGGGAAATGTCACATAAAGAAGAGGAAAACATTTTAAAAACAGAATTGCTTGACATCTAGCTAAGTGTACACAAGAAACTCAACGCTTACACAATTTTAATAGAAATTTAACTGGATAAAACCATGAAACAAAACCTTTTAATATTATCAAGCACACTTGAAGATACAAATGAGCTATGAACAGGATTCTCATTCATAAGTATATAGCATAGAACACTTCATTCACTTATTGCTGCTGCTGCTGCTAAGTCTCTTCAGTCATGTCCGACTCTTCGGACTGCAGCCTACCAGGCTCCTCCGTCCAAGGGATTTTCTAGGCAAGAGTACTGGAGAGGGTTGCCACTGCCTTCTCCGTCACTTATCACTACTGCATTTAAATTAAGAGAGGCTTATCCACAACTGTTCCACTGGAACCCAGCTGATTGTTTTTCACAGTATCTAGATAAATACATGTCAAAAGACTGAATATTTCACAAAAATAAAAATGGAAAATTACAGCATAGATAAATCTTTCAAACCAAATTTTAAGGAAAAAAATACAATAAAATATACATATGATTCCAACTACATCACGTTCAAAAATGGATAAAACTAAGCCATATTATTTAGGGAAACACACATAATTGTTAAAGTAGAAATAAAAGGGAGGAGAAGAGGAAATAGCAATGGGTAAAAATGCATTGGAATTATCTCTCTTCGTATCTCTATGCTTTTTTTTTTCCTATGCAGAAATTATAGCTATTTCTTCTTATTATTTACTAATTCTTGTAGATGTTATGCACATATATACTTTTATGTAAGATTTAAATATTAAGAAGAAACTTCAAAAAGTCTCTCCTAGAATCAGTTACTTCTCAATATTTAATTTTCTGAGAATACTGGCCAATATATATTTCTAGATTCTACAGTTGAGAGAACATAAGTCAGAAATCAGACAGAAATTCTCAAACGAACCTGAAATGTTGACCAAACATAAAAGAAATATTCAATACCATTTCTTTAATTATACTATGATAGGAAATGAGAAAAAAGAGGCAAAGATAAATAGTAGGGAATTCAAGGTGGACATAGTGATTTCTGAGTTGAATGGATAATGTTGTGGAAAAGAAAACTGGCTTATAAAACTGGAAAAGTCCAAAATATATTTCATAATGCACAAAGTATATTGATGATACATAAATAATAAATTCCTTTGAAAATATTAATATTTTATGCTACATTGTTACTTTAACAGTATTTATCCTTGGTCTCAAAAGAATGCAAACACAATAAAGGATAGTTATAAAATAAAGCATCAAACATAGATACTAATACAAAATTAAAATTCTTTGAATTTTCCTTATTTTTGCTTCTAAAGGTTTATCAGATATATATCCAAAAATAACCAAGGTTACTCTGATTATTCTGTACTTTCCATTCCTCATCAAATTATTTTATATTATCACAGCAAAAGGACCATGCCCTTAGGTAATGAGATGTCAAATATTTTACATATAGTCAATGATTTTTTTAAAGAACTTTGATATTATCACAAAGTTGGGACTCTGAAAATGTTTTAAGATGTCTCTGACATTTGTGGATGAACCATAAATAATCTTTAAAACTCAGGGAAATTATTTCATCTTTAAATGAAAAATAATCGTACCTATTATACTAGGTTTATGAAACTATAAAAGAAATAAGTGCATCTGCTTTAGAGTTGTCTATTAATATTAGACAAAAATACACCTAAATGTCTCTTCCAAAAACATATACAGATCAGAGAAAAGAGCAAATAAATCCACATATTACCTATGCTTTTAGCATGACCAGGAAACAGAGAATGTGACAATATTGAAATTGTTGTTAGTGAAGAGCTCATATTTTATCATGAAGTTGCCATGTTATTTGTTGTACAGATATTCTTTAAAATTCTATGCTAATTTTGAATTGTATAATGTCATTTATTTATTGAATCATATTATGTGCAATAATATTACAATAGTATTATGAAGGGTCATTTTTTTCCAGTTTATTTCTTTTTGCTATTGCTTTTGTCCTTATCAGAATAGTTAACTCTCCTTTTAAAATTGAGGTATAATTGACATACATTACAACATCAGATACAGGTGTACAACATAATAATTTAATACACATTATATACACTGCAAAAATGATGATCACAATAGGTCTAGTCAACATCTGCAACCATGCATTGTACCAGAATTTTTCCTTCCTTGTGATGAAAAGTTTTAAGATTTATTATCTTAGCAACTTTCATATATACAATACAGTATTATTAACCATAGTCACCATTCTGTACGTTACATCTCCATGACTTGTTTTATAGCTAGAAATCTGTATCTCTTGGTCCCATTCACTCCTTTTGCCCAGCCTCCACCTGCCAGCCCTAGCAACTTCCTAGTCTGCTCTGTGTTCGTGAGCTTGTAAACCCTTCTTCTTAGGTTATCATTTCTCTAGTATGTTTTGGCCCTTTTCTTTCTTTCTTTAACCTTTCTGAAAGGTTGTTTTGGTTTGTTTGGTTTATTTCTTATCTACCACATAACATGAATGTTGTTCTTCTGAACCAACTCAAAATCATTTTTCTTTTCAAGGGTCAGTTAAATCCAATCACATTTGTACATTTGTCTGATAATTTTAACTGTATTGTACCATTTAATAATTACTCTGTACATTACATTGTTTTTATTTTACTCAAATTGATCAGCATTCTTATCCCACTACATAATTTAGTTGTGGAAGATCTTAAATTGTGTATAAATACGCATTTACACTGATAGTTTTCTGTCATGTCCTTAATTCCATATTATAACACTTATTCCTCTTTTTAACTATTATAAGTTTTACCTGTTTGACTTAATATTCTTTAATACTATTATGCTATGTTTCAAAATGAAGTACACACTGACAAAGGAGGAAAAGAAAACAAATCTTTTATATTGTTAAACCAGACAATACATTCTTAAAGACAAAAATAACAAAACTGCAAAATATACTTTTATTTTACTTTGTGCATTACTGTTGATAATTGTTGGTAATGACAATATGATTATTGAAGAATGGAGATGTGCAAATATTACGATTCTGTTGAATATCGGGGTTGTTCTCTCACAGGAAAAGAGAGATATGTGCATGGGATGGATAACAGCATAAGGAACATGTTGATCTAGAAGGACAGATTGGAACTAGAATTATCACTATGAATTCATGATAAATAACATCCACATGTGTGTGCTTGCAAGTACATAAGTTTAAGTACTACACTGAAAACACAATGTATAATATACATCTATAATATATATTTCCTAGTTCTATCTAACACAATAACCTCCCCAAACAGCGACACTAGCTCCAAAAATTCATGATAAGGTTTTGAGTTTCAAAACCATTCTCCACTGAAAAAAATCAGGACTCCCTGGGGAGGTATAACTGATTCTAGTGCTGAGGTGGATATATTATGCAATGAGCCTCTACAGTCTACTTGTGCTGAAGAGCAAGGAAATACCTAAAAATTAATAGACATGCTAAAATGATACAGGGGGACCCTGAAAGCAGTATTGCCAGACAACTGGTGAACAACTGAATGTCAATATGTTAATGGTCTGTGGCATATTTTAGAAGATAATCTTCATGCAGTAAAATTTATTCTACAACTTCAAGGACTCTTCCATTTCCAGAGTTCTACAGGCTTTTAGATGATGACTTAGAAAAGTGGGACAAGTCTAAACACACTATATATTATATATAACATGTGCATAACATGAAATTCTCTGCACTTGATGGTGGTGAAAGACAATAAAAAATTTATACATAGCACTTGATTCTTCTTATCTATAAAGCTAATGTCTGTACATAGGTAACACATACTATTATGAAGAACTCTTCCTCTATTACCTTAGCAAATTAAAAGGAAAATCAGATGTGGGAGGGAGGTGATGTATGTATATCAGTAGCTGAGACAATACTCTAATTAAAAAACAAATTTTAGTGAAAAACATAAAAAGAAAAAAATAGCAAAATGTCTGAATAATGTATATCTTCATAGGGAAATTTCACACAATACAAAGACAGGAAAAAAAAGGACAATAAAAAGTTCTTCAAAATCTCCTCTCATAAAAACAATTTAGATTATTTTCCCTTATTCTCTGGCAATGGCATCCCACTCCAGTACTCTTGCCTGGAAAATCCCATGGATGGAGGAGCCTGGTGGGCTATAGTCCATGGGGTCACTAAGAGTCGGACACGACTGAGCAACTTCACTGGCTGTATGTATCTGAACAATCCAACATGTAGTAGATATTTACTAAATTATTTGCTTCATATCTCCACGTATTTATCTATCTTGAATACAAATGAAATAATGTAAAACTCAAAGTCTATCAGAAAGTTAATGGTACAGGTAAAACCCATTAGCAAGTCCTGGGGAATAAAAAGAATCAGGGTAAGAAAATAAAATCTAACCTTTTTTTTTTCCTTTGAGCTTAGTCTGTTTTGCTGCCTCCCAGGAGGCCTACAGTAAAGGCCTCTCACCTGACACTTCAGATCAGAGTTTCTGGCACAAAATGGCTGTGCCCAGGCCTCAGCTGATGGGCTGTGAGGAGACACCCCAAACACAGCACTGCAATTCAAGATGGCAGTGGCCCCAGGCACATCGCTGCAATTTCAAGATGGTGGCAGACCAAATGCAGAGACGCTGCACAGGACACCTCAGTTCAAGATGGAGGTGGGTACCCTGTGTGGAAGTGCCGTGCCTGACCCTGAAGTTCAAGATGGCGCTGGTGAGAGGGAATGCTGCTCCTGGCACTTCAGTCTGAAGTGAGTACCTGGAGCAGGGCAGTGCTGCCTCTCACCTGTGGGAACTCCACACACTTCCCTCTGAGGAGAACCTGATTTCATGGTCCCACCTTCTCGGCCTGTCAGGGAGAGCTGTACTGTAGAGCAAAAGCTGCCACCTCTCCATTGCTCCCTTTTCTGATTAAAGAAAAGTTTCCTTTGCATCTGAACCTCACTGAGTCTCCTTTCCAAGGAGATCAGGTTAGGCCCATGCTGGGGGCCAACTCAGGAGGGTCACTAACAGAACTGAGTTAAAAATTTCAATTTCAACAGCGATGTCCTCAACTATTCCTTGACCATGCCTTAATTCTTCCTGTGTACTAGATAGAAAAACAAACATAAAGAAACACCAGTGTCCACATGTGATTTCTTATTATGATCTAACACGCCTATCTCTTCTTATCCTTTGACATAGAATACAAAAGGAACATCAAAAGAGAAAGGTAAAAAGATAAGAATCTCTTAGTATTCCCATCAGATCAGATCAGATCAGATCAGTCGCTCAGTCGTGTCCGACTCTTTGCGACCCCATGAACTGCAGCACGCCAGGCCTCCCTGTCCATCACCAGCCCTCAGAGGTCACTCAGACGCATATTCATTGAGTCAGTGATGCCATCCAGCCATCTCATCCTCTGTCGTCCCCTTCTCCTCCTGCCCTCAATCCCTCCCAGCATCAGAGTCTTCTCCAATGAGTCAACTCTTCACATGAGGTGGCCAAAATACTGGAGTTTCAGCTTCAGCATCATTCCTTCCAAAGAAATCCCAGGGCTGATCTCCTTCAGAATGGACTGGTTGGATCTCCTTGCAGTCCAAGGGACTCTCAAGAGTCTTCTCCAACACCACAGTTCAAAAGCATCAATTCTTCGGCGCTCAGCCTTCTTCACAGTCCAGCTCTCACATCCATACATGACCACAGGAAAGACCATAGCCTTGACTAGGCGAACCTTTGTTGGCAAAGTGATGTGTCTGCTTTTGAATATGCTATCTAGGTTGGTCATAACTTTCCTTCCAAGGAGTAAGCATCTTTTAATTTCATGGCTGCAATCACCATCTGCAGTGATTTTGGAGCCCCGAAAATAAAGTCTGACACTGTTTCCACTGTTTGCCCATCTATTTCCCATGAAGTGATGGGACCAGATGCCATGATCTTCGTTTTCTGAATGTTGAGCTTTAAGCCAACCTTTTCACTCTCCACTTTCACTTTCATCAAGAGGCTTTTGAGTTCCTCTTCACTTATAAGGGTGGTATCATCTGCATATCTGAGGTTATTGATATTTCTCCCGGCAATCTTGATTCCAGCTTGTGTTTCTTCTAGTCCAGCGTTTCTCATGATGTACTCTGCATATAAGTTAAATAAACATGGTGACAATATGCAGCCTTGACGTACTCCTTTTCCTATTTGGAACCAGTCTGTTGTTCCATGACCAGTTCTAACTGTTGCTTCCTGACCTGCATACAGATTTCTCAAGAGGCAGATCAGGTGGTCTGGTATTCCCATCTCTCTCAGAATTTTCCATAGTTTATTGTGATCTACACAGTCAAAGGCTTTGGCATAGTCAATAAAGCAGAAATAGATGTTTTTCTGGAACTCGCTTGCTTTTTCGATGATCCAGCAGATGTTGGCAATTTGATCTCCGGTTCCTCTGCCTTTTCTAAATCCAGCTTGAACATACTTGGCTTTATTCCTTGACTTTTAGCAAATGACGGGGATCTCCATGGTGCTTTAGGTATTCACATACCCCGAACATCAAGTTACATTGTTATAAAGATTTTTTACAACTCTCAAAGCCTTATCAAAGCCTTATCAACTGATAACTCTCAAAGCCTTATCAACTGATTCCTGTTGAGGAATCGGTTGTAGCTCCCTCATAGTGGTGAAAGGCTGAGAATATTTCAAATTCTGTTCTCAGCTTATAATCCTATTAGTTCTGCACATCTCAGTTGTCTTACTGAACTGTTTTTTTTTTTTCCCTACCTAAATTCCTAAATTCTGGACACATTGATTTGTGATTATTACCTAGAACTAGAGAAAAATTTTCTCTGGATACATCTATAGGTTTAAACTTAACTTTAACATTGGGTTTTTTTTTTTTTTTTTTTTAGCCAATACCCATTTTACCCATCTTAAACGTTTTAAAAATCAACTTATATTTGTTTCTACATGTTCTTAATAAACACAAAACTATTATCTTGAAGTACTCATGAATACTGATATACTGACATAAAATATTTCTTCAGTACTGCTGAAGCAAAACCAGTTTATTACAACTGTCACTCATTCGTGATGAAGGTCAAAGCTGGAATGTATGGAATTTACTGAAAAGCTACATTATATAGTATTACTTATCAAAGTTTGATATAATTAAATTAGAAGGAACTTTTTGAGCACAAGCACTTAGACTTATGTTTCCCAGGTGGCTCAGATGGTAAAGAATCTGCCTTCAATGCAAGAGACCTGGGTTTGATCTCTGGGTTGGGAAGATCCCCTTGAGAAGGGAATGGCAACTCACTCCAGTATACTTGCCTGGAGAATTTCATGGACAGAGGAGCCTGAAGGCCATGGTGTCACAAAAAGTTGGACACAACCGAGTGACTTTTACATACTCTACATACTGTGGCAGAACATCCTTTCTAAAATAATAAGAACACTGGCTGTACATACTTAACTTATACCCTATAATCTTTGACTGTTGATGGTGTTCAAAGCTACATAGTAAGGGACATAGATATCTAGTAATATGCCTCCAGGCATCAGTAAGCAAAGTAGGGGATATTACAGTGAGGGACATCTAGACTTTATACCTCTAAATTCACAACATTTTCTATTAAATATATTTCACGTCTATGAACAAACAGTAGCGTTAACTACTTCATTTACCATGAATGTACCCAATCAGAAATCACTATTTTTATGAGAAGTTGACAAGGATGAGACTTTGGGAAATGTAAGTTCTGGTGATGTTACTCCACTAGCAGGAATGCATATAATAAAATGGGTCTTTACTATTTTATTTAAGTCTGGCTAGGATTCGAATTCTGGAGAAGGCAATGGCACTTCTTCAATTGGAAAATCCCATGGATGGAGGAGCCTGGTAGGCTGCAGTTCATGGGATCGCTAGGAGTTGGACACGACTGAGCGACTTCACTTTCACTTTTCACTTTCCTGCATTGGATAAGGAAATGGCAACCCACTCCAGTGTTCTTGCCTGGAGAATCCTAGGGATGAGGGAGCCTGGTGGGCTGCCGTCTATGGGGTCACACAGAGTCGGACACGACTGAAGTGACTCAGCAGCAGCAGCGGCAACAGCAGCAGCATTCAAATTGCTACTAAGTATTCAAACTGATAAAAAGTGCTTATCTTTTACCTCAGATATGCAGATGACAGCACCCTTATGGCAGAAAGCAAAGAACAAAAGAGCCTCTTGATGAAAGTGAAAGTGGAGAGTGAAAAAGATGGCTTAAAACTCAACATTCAGAAAACTAAGATCATGGCATATGGTCCCATCACTTCATGGCACAGAGATGGGGAAACAATGGAAACAGTGACAGACTTTATTTTCTTGGGCTCCAAAATCACTGCAGATGGTGACTGCAGCCTTGAAATTAAAAGATGGTTGCACCTTGGAGATCCAACTAGTTCATCCGAAAGAAGATCAGTCCTGGGTGTTCACTGGAAGGACTGATGTTGAAGCTGAAACTCCAATACTTTGGCCACCTGATGCAAAGAGCTGACTCATTTGAAAAGACTCTGATGCTGGGAAAGATTGAGGGCAGGAGGAGAAGAGGATGACAGAGGATGAGATAGTTGGATGGCATCACCAACTCAATGGACATGAGTTTGAGTAAACTGTGGGAGTTGGTGATGGACAGGGAAGCCTGGCGTGCTGCAGTCCATGGCATCGCAAAGAGTGGGACATGACTGAGCGACTGAACTGAACTGAATCTTTTACCTGTCTCAATAAAAGCTTTTATATTTTCATTTACATACTATACTATATTTTGCATCTTTCAGGATTTGGAATAGCCTGAAAGATGCAAAATATAGTATAGTATATAAATGAAAATATAAAAGCTCATCTCACACACCAGTAAAGTAATGCTCAAAATTCTCCAAGCCAGGCTTCAGCAATATGTGAACCGTGAACTTCCTGATGTTCAAGCTGGTTTTAGAAAAGGCAGAGGAACCAGAGATCAAATTGCCAACATCTGCTGGATCATGGAAAAAACAAGAGAGTTCCAGAAAAACATCTATTTCTGCTTTATTGACTATGCCAAAACCTTTGACTGTGTAGATCACAATAAACTGTGGAAAATTCTGAGAGAGATGGGAATACCAGACCACCTGATCTGCCTCTTAAGAAATCTGTATGCAGGTCAGGAAGCAACAGTTAGAACTGGTCATGGAACAACAGACTGGTTCCAAATAGGAAAAGGAGTACGTCAAGGCTGTATATTGTCACCATGTTTATTTAACTTATATGCAGAGTACATCATGAGAAACGCTGGACTGGAAGAAACACAAGTTGGAATCAAGACTGCTGGGAGAAATACCAATAACCTCAGATATGCAGATGACACCACCCTTATGGCAGAAAGTGAAGAGGAACTCAAAAGCCTCTTGATGAAAGTGAAAGTGGAGAGTGAAAAGGTTGGCTTAAAGCTCAACATTCAGAAAACGAAGATCATGGCATCTGGTCCCATCACTTCATGGGAAATAGATGGAGAAACAGTGGAAACAGTGTCAGACTTTATTTTTCGGGGCTCCAAAATCACTGCAGATGGTGATTGCAGCCATGAAATTAAAAGATGCTTACTCCTTGGAAGGAAAGTTATGACCAACCTAGATAGCATATTCAAAAGCAGACACATCACTTTGCCAACAAAGGTTCGCCTAGTCAAGGCTATGGTCTTTCCTGTGGTCATGTATGGATGTGAGAGCTGGACTGTGAAGAAGGCTGAGCGCCGAAGAATTGATGCTTTTGAACTGTGGTGTTGGAGAAGACTCTTGAGAGTCCCTTGGACTGCAAGGAGATCCAACCAGTCCATTCTGAAGGAGATCAGCCCTGGGATTTCTTTGGAAGGAATGATGCTGAAGCTGAAACTCCAGTATTTTGGCCACCTCATGCGAAGAGTTGACTCATTGGGGAAGACTCTGATGCTGGGAGGGATTGAGGGCAGGAGGAGAAGGGGACGACAGAGGATGAGATGGCTGGATGGCATCACTGACTCGATGGATGTGAGTCTGAGTGACCTCTGGGAGTTGGTGATGGACAGGGAGGCCTGGCGTGCTGCAGTTCATGGGGTCGCAAAGAATCGGACATGACTGAGCGACATGATCTGATCTGATATTTTGCATAACCTTTGTATCATATATGTAAGGGTAAGAATGTATAGTATTTATCACTTCACCTGTAAATCATGCAACTGCTAGTAAACTTTAAACACTGAAATAGAAGTCATCCGTTCCCACAGTCTTTTATGATCATGGCTAAGCTTTAACAGAAAACTAGTAAACATTATTTTTTGAGTTGGTATTATATTTCATATTTACTAAAGCTAATTCTTGGGATTTTAACAATTTATACACTATAATTAGATAGTTATTTCTTGGTAACAAAGTACTACTTTTCTCATGTTTTGTGAAGGTATATTTGTAAAACAAGGAATAATAATATCATATGGTTTTTCATACCAAACTATCAATGGGGCTCAGGGTAAGGCTTTCTCATTGTTACTTGAAAACCGTTAAAGTATTGAAATGTCTACAAAAGCAATAAAATGATCACAGGATTATATGGTGATATTTAATTTTTGTACAAGTTAAATATCACTGATAATTAACTGTTAGAAGTTTATTTTGAAGTGACATTTTCCTGGAATACTAAATCTTTACAATATAATTTAAGATTTTTTTCATTTTGCTGCTAAGTCGCTTCAGTCGTGTCCGACTCTGTGCGACCCCATAGACGGAAGCTCACCAGGCTCCCCTGTCCCTGGGATTCTCCAGGCAAGAACACTGGAGTGGGTTGCCATTTCCTTCTCCAATGCATGAAAGTGAAAAGTCAAAGTGAAGTCGCTCAGTCGTGTCCGACTCTTAGCGACCCCACGGACTGGAGCCTACCAGGCTCCTCCGTCCATGGGATTTTCCAGGCAAAAGTACTGGGGTGGGGTGCCATTGCCTTCCCCGATACTTCTGCTATTATCCAGTTTATCTGCCAGAGCAGAGCCATAAATCTCCATGCTTGCTGTGAACACCACCAACTCGTACCACTGGCTCACCACTTCCAAGAAGAAATCCACATGGGGCCTCTTATGTACAAAAAACCGGACGGGATGTTTGTCTATTACCACCTTGAGAATGAAGTCAGGAGGTGTTCCAGGCCGTACTGTGGGCCTCAGGACCCCATCATGATGCGAGTGAATTTTTTCATTTTAATACTGCCCTATTGCTGATATAAAATCACTTTAAAATTATTCTGCTTTATAAACTACTGTACATATATAACATGGAAGGATTTTATTTTTGTTATCTTATTATGAAATTGTTGACCAAAAAGTTCAGGTAGTGATGTTTTCTTTTCTTGGATAGTATAACAGAATAGTCAGGGATGGGGTTATAGGTGTTGGAAAAGTATTTTGAGCAGCCAATCTGTAAGCTTTTTGTTGTTCAGTTGCTAAGTCATTTCTGACTCTTTGCAACCCCATGGACTGCAGCATGCCAGGCTTCCCCTGTCCTTAAAAAAATAAAATAAAATATGATTCATTCATAAATATCCAAAATAATAAATAACCATAATGGTACTTATAAGACAATAATATTTATCTCT